>ML821316.1:69603-81738 GCA_009831015.1 Picea engelmannii
ATACTTTTCCTTCTAATTCTCTGTTGAGTTAGGTTAACTCCCAGGGTTAATCTTCTATTCTTCTGTTGAGTTATCTTTTACTCCTTTATCCTTTTCGTTTCTTAAGTCAACTTAAAAATATAACTTTTAACTTCTTGAATTTCCCCCCTTCAGTGTGAGACTATGACCTAGTGGGGGTGCCCAGGCCACTGAGTCTCCTCATCACCTCTCTAAGAGGTGGGGGACATTACATAATACAACACATCATCCCCATGAAACCCCAGACTCAACCTTTTCAGCAGAAGCTAAGAAAGATGCACCCTAAGATGGTACTTATGGTCAACAAAGAACTAAACAAACTATTGAATGCAAAGATAATTTTCCCAGTAAGACATGCACAATGGGTGTCTAATCTTGTCCCTGTAAGAAAGAAAAGTGACTAAATGCGACTCTGTGTCAATTTTCGGAACTTGAACCGAGCATCTGACAAAGACAAATATCCTGTTCCTCCAATGGAAAAAATTATTCAGTAGTTATCTAGTTCCGAAAGACTGTCACTGCTAGATGGTTTTTTAGGATACAACCAGATCCTCATGTCTCCCCCAGACCAGTTAAAAATCACTTTCCGTACCCCATGGGGTACTTACGCCTACAAGAAAATTCCTTTTGGTCTTATAAATGCTTAGGCCACTTTCCAGAGAGCAATGGATATTGCTTTCCGTGGTCTCATCAATCAATCCGTAGTGGTATATCTTGATGACGTTATTGTTTTCTCCAAAAATAAGAAAGATCACTTATTTCACCTTAGGTCTGTCCTACAACGATGTCGCAAGTACGACATATCTCTAAACCTTAAGAAGTCTATATCTACAGTGGAACAAAGAAAACTTCTTGGATTCATCGTATCCATTGATGGGATGATCATCGATCCCGAAAGGACTCAAGCCATTTCCAAACTTCCTCCCCCCTCCTCCAAAAAATCTATGCAATATTTTTTAGGCCAGATCAATTTTGTCAGAAGGTTTGTCCCGAGTTTTTTAGAAATGGTAAGGCCATTTCAAAACTTAATTAAAAAATATGTTCAGTATCATTGGGGACCGCAAGAAAATCAAGCTTTTGACTCCATCAAAAAATTCATGGTGGAGGCTCCCTCCCCAATGAGTCCTGATTTTTCACAAGATTTCACTCTTTATACGTTCGCCTTTGATCGATCTTATGCCACTGTGTTGACCCAAAGTAACACTGAAAGCGATGAAATCCCCATTTCCTTTATGAGCTCAACCTTCAAGGTAGAAGAGCTTAATTACCCGGCTGTAGATCAACATGATTATACAGTTTTTAAAGCAGTAAAAAAATTTTGATCGTATCTACTGAAATCCAGAACTAAAGTCATTGTGCCTTACCCTGTTGTCAAAAACTTGTTAGTACAAAAGGAATTGGGTGAAAACCGGGAAAACTGGATGACATCGTTACAAGAGTATGACCTTGAAATTACTCCTGCGTGAATTGTCCAAGGACAAGGTCTATGCAAACTAGTGGTTGATTTAGTTGAAGAGAAACAGAGAAAAATTAATGTCTTAACTGTAAATCAGCATAGGCAAAATCAAATTTGTTGTACAGAAGTTGTTGCTAATTCTTGGTTTGATGAAATTAAGTTTTATCTAACACACGGTTCTTCTCCTCGCCATCTCGATCCAAAAAAGAGGAGATCAAAATATGCACCTTTCCAGCTAGTGCACGACGTATTATTCCGTAAAATGTTTGATAACATCCTTATGCGTTGTTTGTAAAGAGATGAAGCAGGTAAAGTGTTATCTGAACTGCATGTAGGAGAAGCTGGTGGGAACTTCGATGGAGACACTACTGCTCACAAAGTATTAAGAGTTGGGTACTATTGGCCCACGTTATTCAAATATGCCCATGCATTATGTCATAAATGCATAATCTGCCAAAAGGCTTATGGATGAGTACAGAAGGCAACATTCCCTTTGCAACCTGTTTTGGTAGATTCTCCTTTTCAACAGTGGGATCTTGACATTATAGGGCCAATTAACCCCACTTCCTTGCAGTAGCATCAATACATCATTACAACGATGTATTATTTTACCAGATGGTCTGAGGTTGCACCATTAAAAGTGGTAAACACTAGTCAGGTAATATCTTTCCTTAATTCAAACATCATTACTCAATTCAGTATTCCTGAGTGTTTGGTCTTCGATAATGCTTCCTATTTTTTGTCCCTCGATATGAGTGTTTTTTCTTTAGAAAAATGGATAAAACTGAAATATTCTGCTAGCTATTACACCCAAGGAAACGGCTTAGCAGAATCAACAAACAAAAACCTGATCAAAATCATCAAGAGGATAGTTTCCGAAAACCACAAAAACTAGCACAACACGCTTTTTAATGCACTTTGGACTGATAGGGTGACTCTGAAAACCGTTGTTGGTAATTCTCCTTTCTTTCTCATCTATGGAAGAGAATCAATTCTCCCTCCTCATGTTTTGATTCCCTCTCTGCAATTATCACAGAAAGTTCAAGAAGAGGATTTTCCTCCTCTTGAAAGTCGGATTAACGCTTTGTTGAAACTAGAGGAAGTGAGAGCATAAGAAAAAGAAAGACTGGATCAACATCAACGTATTGTTAAAAGATGTTTCAATTCAAGTTCTACGTCGGATAGGAACTTCGAGGTGGGAGATCTGGTTCTCAAATGGGATAAACCTCATGAAGGAAAAGGGTAACATACCAAGCTCGAGAACCTATGGTTAGGACCCTTCTTAATCACTGAAAAACTAGGTCCCAACCCTTTCCGCTTACAGAATTTAGAGGGACAGCCAGACACCTTCCCGGTGAATGGCCAAGCCCTCAAAAGGTATTTTTCATGACAAGTCCCAGATTCACCTTTTGTACATAATTTTTCTGTTTTGATTTGTTTTGTTTTCTGGTTTTTGGTTCTTTTTCATTTTGTTTGTTTTCATTGCTTTTCGGTTAAAACATACCTGTATCACAGTTTGGTTCAAGGAGGGAAACCAAAATGCCTCATCTTAAACAACAGTCGAGGACTGTCAGAGCATCAATTGCTATAATTTCTTGAAACACAAACTAGCTAAAGAAGTTTTTATGTTCACAATTGATTTCATGGTTTCGCTTTATAATTATGAGCAAACACAACCATCGTTAAATCTTTTTATGTTGTCCCTGCTTTTAAAGAAAGCAACTCAAGTATGCCTTCCTGTCCTTGAAAAATTGATTTCAAAAAGAAACTAATTTCAGATCATAATGAAGGTGATTAAGAAAAAAATAAAGGCTGGAAAATAACAAATGTGCCAAAGACTGAAATTTTCAGCATCACCCCACTCTTCTCAATATCTATAAATTATATCAGATTGTGCATAATTTTCTCGACAATTGTGGGAAGTGTTTGTAAACCCACTGGGATACTAAACATGTATGTTGGAAATGGGTAAATGAATGCATGATGTCAAGACAACTTCGCTAGGGTACTGAACAAGCCTATTGGCAACGAAGCAATGTCGGGTTCAAGAAAATTATCAGGTATGAAATTTCGATATTTGCCTCTCATTCTGAACTAAAATTCTTGGAAATATTAGAGGCGTCAAAGTGGGTTAATTGACATCCCTACCAAGGCTATGGATGCCTGTTGGAAGCAGTGGCCCTGTCAACAATATCAGATCCATTGACTTGAACATCGTTGCTCTCATTTTTGAAATTTGTCACCAGATTTCATTTTAACAGGAAGATATCTGAGGTGGAATGTGTAAGGGTCCTTGGAATGATTGATGTCCTTCAGTTTTCTTTGATATGTAATATTTATAAATGTTCCTAACATGAACTCGTCGGTGGTGTAGAGATATCTGCTTCTCCCAATAAGTCGCCATTGTTGGTATCTCCAACAATATTTTCACCTTTTAAATCGACAAAGAAAAATCCTTGTAGCTACCTACTCTTTGTCACAAGTATTTTTTTTTGAAGGTGGCTTTTCAGCTGTAAGAGGTTGTATCGATTGTTCTTATTCTTTTCGTTTTGATGCTTCATTCGTGAATGAAAGCATGAATGAAGATTTGAAAACTCATGATCGTATTGCAAATTGTATCTAAGGCTTATGTCTCAAGAAGGGTTAACGTTCTTACAAATCTTTTAATGAGTATTGTTTTCTTTGAAGTCTATCATATATCAATACAATATTTTTTATAAGTTGCTCATTCAATTATGAGATACATCTTGAGTTTTTTGTAATACACCAAGAATTGATCGCAGTTAGACTATGGTTTTGTTTCATTATAATTCTTGGTAAATCATTTTTCTTATCATTATGCTTTGGTTTGTAAAACACCTCTTCTCCTAACCTTAGAAGATCAACTCCACCCTTTAAACAATGATGAGATTCGAACACACCCATTCATACCATGTACTCTGTTTGAGGTGGCAGTCTGAAATCGACAGATCCATCATTCCAAGTTAAAGTCTTGGGCTTTGTTCTGTACTCTTGGAAATTCATTACACAAAATGTTTGATTTTCATATGAAACCCCTCATTCCCTCATTTAATCGCACTAGGGTAATGGTGGGTTTTATTCCTTTGGTTTTTGCCCCGATTTCCTCTGTTTTTGAAACCCTTCATGCTTATAGTGATTTATGTCTACCTTCGTGTCTGCTTGTCTAAATCCGTATGGCCTCTATCATCCGTGTCGAACCAAATGGCTCCCAAATATTTCTTCTGTATGACGATATGAGTGAAGACCTTAAGAGTCAGGGTTGGTTTGAAATTCTCAAGAAATTCCAAGGTTACAATTTGCAAGTAGCCCAGAAGTTCATCGTCTCTTTCAATGGATATCGATCCAAAGTGGGTGATGTTCAAATCGAAATCACCCAGGAATTTTTGAACCAGGCAACAAGCCTTCCCCTTAATGGGAAAAAATGCTTTAAGAATTCCAAGTTGGAGGAGGTGTCTTGGAGTTTGTTCTTTACCTCTCGAAAAATCCAATGTTGTGACAAAGGTATGTCAATATCTCTGTTAAAGACTAGGTGGCACAATTTATTAGCAGTTTTAAGACAGTTCGTTACATGTGAAGGTCGCTTCGGCCTCGTTTTTCTTTACCACATAAGACTATTAATGAATTTCATCAGTTTCCAGTTGAACATGCCATTTTACTTATTGAGAAGTTTATATAAAATGGCTAAGAGGTATAAAAGGCAGAGTTTGAATTCCAATTTATTCCACCATGGGTTAATTAGGATGTTGTTAGTCCATCATTTGAAATTACAGGGCAACCATTGGGATACTTTCTTGTCTCGCAATGGCTTTGTTACATCCAACCCTATAGAGGTTCATGTGGTTGATAAGCCTATGCTAGAAAACCCCCCTGTCCCTTCCAGTGAAAGACCCGTTTTCTTATCCAAAGAACACGGTGATGAGGCCGCACTCGTTGAGCCTATGTTCAAGCAACATGATGCTGACCCTAGGGTCATTGAATATCCTAAGTGTGAGAAGGATGTTTTACCTAATACCATGGCAAAGACTGCCAATAAACGCTCACGCAAACTGTCAAGGAAGAATCTAGATGGAGGGTTTAATAACAAAAGAGCTCGAAGATTAATCTCAAGGAGTTTACGGAATAAAACGAAAGCTCATGTGAGTTCGATCAAGGTGATCAAGGTCCATGAGAGATCTGATTCTGAGATCAAAAAGTTCTTGGAGGAGGAAGACCCAAATTACCATAAATCGAATACCAGCCAAACTTACGATTTTGTAGATAATTTGGCACCATGCCTGAAACATAACAAAGATCTTTCAGGGATCAAACTCAGTCAAAAATCCACAGTGGACAGTGGTAGTGTTTTGATGCACAGACAGATGTCTCCTCAACCAATTGTTCAAGATCCACGGTGTGAGGTGTGTTTGCATTGGATAGACAAGTATTACACATATGTCCCCTTCCTTCAAGCGAAGATCAAGACCCTCACAACTCAGATTGATTCATGAACAAGTGAAAACCATAGACTCAATTTTAGTGCACAAAGGCAAGGAAAACACTTGAAAAGAACTAGAAATGTCATAATAAAAAATGTTGAGTGTGTCAAAGTAGTGATTAACTCCGAGGTTTTATGAGTCGAATTTAGCATTCAGTTGAAAGGTAAAGATTTGTTTTTATCTTATTTGTGCTTTTATTGATTTTTTTTTATTAATATAGATTGAATTATATTTATGTTGTTTAAAATAAGACTAGCTACAGAATCAGTAGATTTTGTAGCCAGACTATTCTCATTCGAAATTTTGGAAAATATTGGTTAAATTAATATCTAAATTTCTTTATTTCATTTTTCCTTTCAGGATATCGTGTAGCTTGTGGTGATCTAATGAGATTGAGCATTTCTGGGCTTAGTTAATTAGGCATTTCTTTGTCTCATTTTGTAAACAAAAACAAACCTTTCATAATTTTGGGAGATTCAGTTTGATAGTGAGTGGTTTTATCACCCTCTATTTTTGTAATTAGTAAATCATCTTGGGATTTGATCCTATCTTAGAAGATCGGATGCTTAGTTTGCCTGAACTCTTTAAATACTTTAGATTTTTGTAATGAAGACATCTTATCTTGGGGTTGAAGGTGGACGATTAATTCACAAACTTGAATGGAACAAAAAATTGCATTTCAACTTTAGCTTTCTATAAATGGTGTTTTTATTTACAAGTTTGTTTATTCTCATAAACTAATAGTTTTTTGATAGCTTTAGACTTCACAATCTGTTATGATTTTGGGGTAATTCTTTTTAAAATATCGTCCATATTTGATGCTTCAGATATTAAACAAAGTGATCATTTATTCAGCTCAAATGACAGGATTTCTCTTTAATTTTTACTTGAATGATTAAATGCAACGTTATTACAATTAGATTTATCTCAATGTAATTGCTTGCAATCATAAGATCACAACAATTGTTTTTATCATTCATTATGTTATTAAAACTCAACTACCAACACATTGTTCTGCATTTATTCAGAACAGTTTTAAGGTTCATTGCAGGTTTCCCTCTTGGACAAGGTGGTTGGATATTCTCTAATCGTACAGATGTTTGGATGCATATTGTTAACTCACTAACAAGTTAGCTCATTTGTGTTTTTTTGTCGTTTATTCATCATTGAAACTTGAATATATGGTCTGTCTTTTGACCATCCACATATTTATGTTTCACAGTATTTATTCTTATTAGTTTAGATTGATAAAGAAAAAATGAAAAAATATCTTATGTGCTTTCTTTATCTGCTTTTTCAAAGAAGTCATTTTTTCACATTGAGTTTTGTAAGTTTAGATTAAAACTTGCAGTGTGTATATCATGTACATAAATAAGATAAGTAAATTTGTTATTTAAATATATCTACAATAGTTAAGTCATACATATGTACATATATATACAGTAATTAGTAATTAGTTAATTATTTCATTATTTTTATTTGTTTCTTTAGGACTTTTAGATTGGCTAACAGAGCCATTAAACCCGTCAGAACGAGTTACACCAAACAACTTGGGTTATTTGGACAACCCCAGACCAAACTTGTTCTTCCAATTGACGGGCGGTCATTTTCTCCTGTCAACACCTTCCTAATGATGAGAGCATTCATAATTTCATTCAACATGAACCTCTTAAGCCCAAGGAAATGATATCCATAGAAGACAACAAGATTCCTAAGGTCTTGACTCCTCTAGATAGTTCGTTTTCATCGAGTGATGTAGGCAATAAAGAGAAACAGAGAGAAGAGGAGTCAAGAAAGAAGATGGGTAAAACCATTTCTTTGAACATTAGGGCAGTCGAATCTCAAAGGAATGTTAAAATAAGTTCCCAATGTTATGATAAAGAAGAAATGAGGTTTTCCAAGCTACTTGGTGAATTTCACGATATTTTTTCTTGGTATTATAAGGATCTTCGTGGTTTTGATCCTAGTCTTATACAACATGCTATCCCCATCAAGGAAGGCATGAAACTAGCTAGGAAAAAACAAAGACCTATTAACTCTGCATTTAAAGCAACCTTTCAAAGGGAGTTGGAAAATTTCTTAAGGGCTAGGATTATTTTTCCAATCTACCCTGAATGGGTTTCCAATTGGTTACATGTTTCGAAGACCACTGATCATATTATAACCTACATTAATTTTTTCACTTTTCGTCAGGCTATTATGAGAAATCCTTTTCCTCCCCTCAATATGGAAATGATTCTGCAATAGGTTGTAGGATCACAGATGAGGCCCTTACTTGACAATTTTTTGGGTTACAGTAAAATCAAAGGGAAAAGGGAAGATATTCACAAAACCATGCTTATCACAAATTGGATTACCATGACTTATAAATGCATGTTTTATGGCTTACCTAATGAAAGTACCGCTTTTAAAAGACCTATACACACAACTCTTGATGAATTTATCAGTATCCATACCTACCTTGATGATCTAATCATGTGTGTTAATGGGATGATAATTACCTCAGAGTTCCAAGTGTTATTTTTGGGTCCTTTCAAAATTTCTCTTGTCTTGTATACTAACTTTTACATTCTAAGGGATTTACAAGAGCAATTGTTTTATTACAACACGTTTCTCACTTGTATTTTTAGCAACATCAAGGATACTTAGTCCGGACTATGCCTCTTCATCTAGAGCATACATATACTTTGTTCTAGGCTACTAACGAATCACACTCCTACTCTTGTGCAACTCTTGTATACTTAGACATTTGTTAAAAAAATTAACACTTAGTCATATTTAAGCAAACATCCATGAGAAACCAAGAGAACTGTGGAGCAAACGAAAGATAAACTCAGATATAGTGTGGGCGGCACAAACAGTGTCGAACACCCGGCTAAGTCTTTTTTATTGTGAAAAAATTACAATATGAGAACTATCGGCTCAGTTTAAAACTTTGGTGGAGTCAAACGACCCGCGTCACCTCACCAAGAAAATCATACACATATTCATCGCCCAGACTCTCTTTGTCACAATCGTCTTCGCAACCTCCTGCACTACACCTCAGACATTCCCTCAACCACATAATTGATGTCTCTTCATTTCCATAGACTTCACAGATTTCGGTTGTGCCTCACACATGCCTCCAATAGACCTACGTTTCCAGACTTCCACAAAATCGGCCCAAAAGAAGCTCTCCCAACTTTTTCCATTGAATCTCCCTCAAGGAAGCACAAGTCCTCCCAAGTGGAGTGAATTGGTTCCTTCATGGAGCTCGCTCTCTTCGTCTGCCTCAGAACCGCGGAGCTCTCTTGCTCTCCTTGTCTTCAAAATATGCCTTATGTGGTTACGCACCCTTGTTGTCTTATAGGGACTCCAAAGGTCTCCATCATGAACCATCGCGTCCTTTGGGGGTGTCGCGCCTCTTCTTGAACCCATGTTCAAATTAATCGCCACGCCCCTTCACGGACACAGTTGCCCAAACGAATCATCATGCCCCTTTGCAAACCCAATCGCCCAAATGAACCCATGCGCTCGTCAATCATCGTGCATGTTGGGACAGGCACGCCCAACCTTGGTGCACCCTTCATGTCAATGTTCCCCAATCTCTTGGTCACTTCATACTTAGGAAATCCCCTTGGCACGTTCACATGCACAAGGCGTCCACTTTCCCAACTTGGATGTCGTAGCAACCCCAAGTTTTGTCCCCTTGAGGACTTGGGTGAGGGTCTTCATTCCTATATAGCTGAAGACCTTACATCCTCGCCCACCTCAAGTCATTGTCATCCCCGACAACATCCACAAAATCTGTGATCTCCAAGTATCCTCTTGAACTCGTGCCTTCGTTGTAACTAAGTCTATTGGAAACCCCAAGTTTCATGCCAACCGAAAACCCAAAATTCTGCCAAAATAGAAAACCCAAGTCTTCTTGCGAAGTGGAATCCCAAGTTTCCACAAACAAAATTGTATTGCACCCAACTCTGCACGATCTATTGCTTGAGTCAATACAGTCACTTCATCCAACTCCAAGGATGAAATTCACCCAAATCTATTGCACTATCTTGTTGTAATGTTGTTGTTTAGTTTTGTTGTTGCTATCATTGTCTACTACAACTAACTGCTACCCATTTCACTTCAAAAAATTTCCTAAGTGTTAAACTCATGTAGCCTTGTTGTTGCGCCCATACTTCAACCAATTATGTCATGTCTCTGTACACTGAATTCCCCCATGCCTTGGATTGATTGGGTAGCTACTCCAACTGTTGCTTCCAACTCATGAGAATGCACTTCCTCATGTTGTGACTTAGTCTTTTCTATCACATCTTTGTCACTCTATCCAACTCCAAAGACTAAGGCAAGTTCCATCATTGCCTCACAACTGCTTCCATTATTCCATCTCCGTCAATGAGATCCTCCACAATGTCTAAGTGTTCTACTTTGAACCTATTGGTGAATTTGTACTTTGACTTCCTTTCACAATTCAGTTCATCTGCACAACGATCTCAGACCAAGGCAAGGTCGCCCCTCACCTTGATGCACTATGAAGTCACCCCAAAGAAAAGTCATCTACAGCAACCATGTTCTAAGTCTGTTGTCCTGGACCTTTGCTTGCCCAAGCAACTGACTCTCCGCATGAAATCTCCTCAATCACCATCCACAACTCCACAAATATATAAGACCTTTGTTGTGATACAAGGTTGAGTACATCCGTCCACTTTAGAAAACTATCTAAATACCAAAATTTGCATTCAATCGGTCTAACTCATCTCCAATATCTCTCCATCTTTGTACCTTGAATGCTTCCACTTCAAGACACCATGCATCCACCGCTCAACTGTCAAGTCATACTGTTGTTAACTGGTTGTTGTAACTCTATGAAGAGCTAACTTGTCCAAAGTTTGTGGTCTACCCACCAACAACCTATCTCAACTCAATTGTTTTTCTCAGCAATGCACAACACAAAGACATCATGATGGAAACGTGTTCAACCAACTACCTACTACAGATCTTCTCTAGGTCGTCCAATGCACCCAAGTGCTTCAACTTGCTACAACCCAGAACTGCTCCTCTTTGCAATTAGTTCAAGATCACCCTCTATGTTTCACTTATGTGATCACTTTTTTAGTTAGATATGTGACAAGTCGTGCAGAAAATCTTGCATTCATCTACCTTTCCCAACTACTCAGTTCACTCAATGAACTATGTGCATGGTCTCTCCGAGGTGTGCACAACAGGTTTGGCACTGACTTCTGTCACAAATCAAACCAACCAAGTATGCCTCTGCGATCAAGTCTACGACAAGTTCTACGATGATTTTTGCGGTCACACGCCTTGTCCATGTGCTTCAATTCAGCATAAACTATGCTCTCGGTCTTCATAAGGTGTGTGTCTAGCTCAACCTTCCCATCGCACTATAAATCAAACCTCTACCATGAGTTTGATGCAAATTTTGCGACAAACAAGTTCATTGCATCGAACAATTCACCAAGTCTGCGAACATTCCCACTGAACCAACTTCACAACAAACAACCTTCTCAACTTTTATGACTAAAAGAGTGGTGAAGAGCACCAAACTTCTCTAATACCATCTGCCACATCCCCACAACGTTCCTTACGATTGTACACCTCTTGAGGGCATGCGTCATCGCAACATTTCTCACTTGGATACTTGGAAACACCAAGGATACTTTGTCCAGACTATGCCTCTTCACCTAGAGCATACCCATGCTTCGTTTTAAGATACTGGTGAGTCACACTCCTACTCTAGTGCAACTCTTGTATACTTAGACATGTGTTACCAACTTTAACACTTAGTCATATTTAAGCATACATCTATGAGAAACCAAGAGAATTGTGGAACAAATGAAAGATAAACACAGATATAGTGCAGGTGGCATAAAATGTGCCTAACACTCGTCTAAGTCTTTGTTATCGTGAAACAATTACAATATGAGCACTACCGGCTTGATTTAGAACTTCGATGGAGTCAAACGACTTGCCTCGCCTAACCAAGACACTCATACATAGATTTATCAATAAGACTCTCTCTATTGCAACTGTCTCTGCAACCTTTTGTAGTGCACCACAAACATGCCCTCGACCATAGAATTGTTGTCTCTTTTTTTCCGCAGACTTCATAGATGTTGGTTCTTCCTTACACATGCCTCCAATAGACATGGGTTTCCA
>ML821317.1:45185-59599 GCA_009831015.1 Picea engelmannii
GACATGAGACAAGGACCTACTTGTGTGCTTGTCACCTAGGGTTTTATTCAACAAATTATAAACATATGCAAGAAAATAAGACTACAACCATTCATTTAAGAAGTTTTGCAGAAAAACACTTACATATCACCAAGAAATAACATGCAAACCCTAGTTGTAACACCTTCCATCAAAAGAAATGCCAGGATATGCCAAAAATGTCTTCCTTCAACAAGTGCGCCTCACTAAATCAACCAAATACCCAAGAGAGGGTGCCAATTTCAGACCTCCTTATGGAGTGAATGAGTTGTGATGAAAAAATGAAGGTAAACATCCCTCATTTATACAATACCATGACCTAAATTTATTTTTAGGTCATGTAAAAGGCCGACAAGGCCAAAATACCAAAATCATACTGTTTTACATTAAATTGTCAAATTAAAACCCTAATCAAGGTGAAAAGAGAGTAAAAGCCCCTCCAAGGGAGACGTTTAGCCCCTTTTAGGGCAGATGGGGCATCCTGGAGCAAAACGATAGCCTTCCTTGGGATTTTCCAACCTGCCACACGTGCCAATGCTGCCTAGTCTGCCTCCCAAGACGTCCATGATGTTGGATGCCGTCATGGTCAAGATGGCGACGTCCTAGGCCTTCCAAGCCCAACGTTCCACTGAAAAAGGGCCATCCCCCCTAGGTCAAGCTCTGTTGGGGTGCCTCTTTTGGAACATCCTCTTCTTCTCTAGTGCAATGCCCCTGATCCATCTCCATCATGTCTTTGCCCCCTGATGGGGTCTCAGCATCCACCTGATGGGCTCTTCAGCTCCATGGAGGTCCGAACTGATCATCTCCCCATGTCTACCGGTCCAAAATGGTACTTGTCCGTCGGGCATTGTCCTGCACATCAAAAGCTACGCCCTCCATGGGCTTATCAGTCACAGGAATCATAGCAATGTCAATCACATTTCATCGTCAATATTATTAAACATATGCATAAAACCCCTAATAGATCAGTCAATAGCTCAAAGACGTTACACAAGCCTATAATACAAGTCTGGGAAAAGGGCAAGGCATCCTATTGGGCTAGTGTCCACTGAAGAAGGGAAGTTCCCGGAAGAGATCTCTTCCAAGCCATGTAAGTGGATGAAGTGGTCAAGGAATGTCCAAGCAGGTGGGTGCAATGAAGGCCAAGGATGCAAGATGTTACCTGTGGGTGCCTTTGAGAAGGCGAGTTGTACCTGTCATGGATGTATTCTTTCCAAGCCCATTCTTGGCTTTTGTTCTTTTTGTTATTTTATCTTTTATTGCTTTTTTCTTTTCTTTTGCTCAAGAGATAATCAGGGGACACTGCCCTGGCGTGGTGACCAGTGGTGACAACGTTACCCACAAGTACTTTCACAGAAATGAGAAGGCTGGCTTGCGATGAGACCCCCTTTCCCTTGGCAATGCAACCAAAGGTCACTACCCTGGCGTGGTAACCAGCTGATGGCAATGTCATACTGATAGGTACCCATGGACCTAATAGGCTGGCTCGTGATGAGACCCCCTATCCTCTGGTTAGGTCTTGTTTTATTATTTTTTAGGGTCCTTGTTGTTTCTTGTTGAGAAGCCTTTTATTGCTGTCTCGGGGATCCCTGGGTGAAGCATCTCGAGGTTTTATTCTTAGGCTTTTATCTTTTACCAGCTTTCTTTTACCTTCTGGGCCTTTAGCCCCTTCTTCCCACTAGATAATATGCAATCCTAAAAATAGGTCAACCTAGTGCCCGGACAAGTGGAATGGGATAGGTGAGCGGGAAACAAGATGGAAAAGTGAAGCTGTGAAGGGAGTGGACGATGGCTTCTCAGAGACGACAGTGGCTAACCAAAACAACAGACACAGGCTTACTAGGACATCCTGTCAATCCCACCAAACATGGTCAAGTGGGCAAGTGTAAGATCCAAGCAATTGTTAGAAATAAAAGTAATCAGATGCATACATTCAATGGTTTTGATCATCAAAGTGACACATACTATGATACATGAACTAATTACCTCATGAAGCAAGAACCCTCTCTGACACAGGACCAAGCCGATGGTGGTGGAGGCTGCTGCTGCTGACAGGATAAAGATGTTGGAAGAGAGAAATGGTGAGCCCTCCAGGGCCATGTTGAAGTCAATCTTGCTCTCGGTACTCCATGTCTAGGACCTGTGGGCCTTGAGACATGATCTCCTAGTTATCCCTGAAAGTGGGGGATAACCTCTGGCTCCAACTCGGGGACATGTGCTCACCGTAGAGCGCATGAGAACCTCAACATCTCTGGCATAACCTGCTGACCTGCTCGATCTCAAGTAGAAGCATCAGTAACAAAAACGGGGTGGTAATGCCACCCCAACATATATGGATATACATATAAAGACTGAAATAAAATAATCAATAAAGGTGAGTGTGAAAGAAAACTAACATGCAATGCAAATAGTATAATACACGAATGCAAAAATGCCTACTTACCTGTGAAGTCAGGTTCCCCCACTTTGGTGGGTTTGAGGAGGCACACACTGATCGGTAATGGAAGTCTTCTTCCTTCCAAAGTAGACAAATAGTAGGAGTCATCAACTGATTTTCGTCCAACTTTGAAAGGTCCGAGCCATGACTGAGTGCTTACTTTGACATTAGTTGGCTCTCCTTTCTGGGTATCCCACATCCACACTATATCTCGTTCCTGGTACTTCCTGATCTTGTACTTGGTTGTCTCTTGGACGACTCGGGTGTATTGTGCAAAGGGAGGAGGGTGGGATTCTGTTGTAAACACCTCCTGCTAGGATGGATGAATCTGTACATTGTCTCTTGGTCTTCTTAGTATCTTCACTGTCTCGGTTTCTTTGCCTTTAAATTCATCTAGGAGTTATTGGTATTCTTCCTTTTTGGGCCATTTAATCTAATCAAGGTCTTCTTCTGTCGCGAAAGGCATATCTTCAGAAGAAAATTTATGAAGAATTTGTATAGTCTCATCATGTGCCTTATTATTTTGGACAGGGTGATTAGCTTCATGCACATGGGTTTTAGTTACTGGCTCATTTAGGAGACGGCCTATTATTCCATCTTTCAAAGGTATTTCTATAAAAGAAAGGTCCATCTCAAGAGTGCCGCCCAACATTGAAGCAAATTTCCTAGATAACAACATTCCCCACATATCTGGGACGTCTACTATCATGATGTCAATGTGGATTACTTTCTCAGGGCATTATTTAAGGGAAATTTCCACGTTCTCAACTACTCCATGTGTGGGTATGGCTTTAGATTCGAAACCACACACATTCCTATAAGGTCGTTGAACTTTCAACCCCAATTGTTGCATGGTTTTAGTTACTGGCTCATTCAGGAGACGACCTATTATTCCATCTTTCAAAGGTAATTCTATAAAAGAAAGGTCCATCTCAAGAGTGTCGCCCAACATTGAAGCAAATTTCCTAGATAACAACATTCCCCACAGATCTGGGACGTCTACTATCACGATGTCAACATGGATTACTTTCTCAGGGCATTATTTAAGGGAAATTTCCACATTCTCAACTACTCCATGTGTGGGTATGGCTTTAGATTCGAAACCACACACATTCCTGTAAGGTCGTGTAACTTTCAACCCCAATTGTTGGATGACTTTACAGGGCATTATGTTGGTGCCTGCCCCTGTATCCAACATGCAGTTGTTGAGGCTCTTGTTGTTCATTATTAAAGTCATGGAAAAGGGAGGATTTTCACCATATTGGACCTTGAAGTGATCAACTTGCAACATGATAGGGGGGTCCATGGGTCCATCTGATCCTTGAAAAAAATTGTCAAAACGCTCTTTGACATATGGCACCTTAATGACTTCTCTTAGGGGAATGGTTACATGCATCTTGGATAGTGCCCCTTCAAAGTCAAAATTTAAGTCAACCTTCTCAGTCTTGGATGTTTTAGGAAGGAGCAAATCCAAAGAAGGGGGTTTTGTTTGCTCACTGGTAGGTTGGCTCAGTTTCTTTCTTCTATACACCAGGAACTCTTGTTTCTTCAATTTTTCTTTTGATTCTTGGTCTAGGTTGTTTATTACGGCCATTCTAGCTTTCCTGGCCGCTTCCCTTATGGCCTCTTGATGTTCTTTAGCAGCGATATTTATTTGAGGGCCTTCCATGAGATGGCCTATATTCTTTACTTGTTGATGGTCATTATCACTGTAAGGACATTCATGCTCCCAATGTGCTTCGCTGCATTCAAGGCACCAAGGGTTTTCATCAACAACGTTTGTAGGGGCTAAGGTGTTTGAAACCTCTTGCTCATTCTTTGGCTTATAAAATTGGTTCCCCTTTTGAAATTGCCCTTTGTACGGGACCCTGGGTGCTTGGCTTTGGGATTTTTCCAAGTTGACGATCCTACTCATCATTTGTTTTTTATTCTTCATGATATCATCCATATAAGCTTGCAACTTGGCTATACTGGCACAAAGGTCTGAGGTAGGCTCGGTATTGTGGACTATCTTTGGTTTGGTATCCACTTTCCCCCTTGTATTTGCGAAAGGCTCAATTTTAGATGAGAGAAGGTTAGCCTCAAATCTAGTAGCGAGCTCTTGGGCGTCTTGAATTGATTGTGGGTTTTTGTCCCTGAGGAGATACCCTAATTGGCCGTTGAAAGACTTGGTGTAGATGTGGACAAGGTAATCATTTTTCGAGTGATGGCTTGCAGGGATCTTTTGCAGTAAGGTCTCAAACCTATTATGGAATTCCCGAATAGACTCATTTTCATGTTTCCAAAGGTTATTTAGTCGGGTAAGGAGCATGTTAGGGTCTTCTTTGATACTCCACCTCTTGAGAAAGACCTCTTCTAGTCTGTCCATGATTTTAATGCTACCATCGGTAAGGCTCAAGTACCAACGCCTTGAAGCATCATAGAGGGTAGCAGAGAACAACTTCATGACTAAGTCTTCAGCATCATCACTAATGGGATGAAGCTGAAAAAATGCCCAAGAGATGCTCATGTGCTCTTTGACACTAATTGCATCAGTACCGGTAAATTTAGGCAACCACTTCTCGTACTTGGCTGGCATTTGCCTAGGATAGCCTGGTATGGCTGACATGTCTAGTGGTTTGAAAAGAGTAGATGACCATTGTCTTTGATTTTTTGCTGGGTTCGTTGTAGTGGTCTGAGAACTAGACATGATTTTCAAAGTAAGACTCTTTCCGAAAAGTGATTTTACAATAGGAGAGTTCTTGGGAGGCTTCCTTCTGAAAGATAAAGGAGGATTATTGAACCTCTTTTTGGTTGGTGGAGTCACGAGAGAGTTTACTTGAAACTACCAAAAAAAAAGGGAAAACACCCTAGTGGAGTCGCCAGGTAAGCTTGTAAGATAAAGGCTCTAGAGGCAAGGCTTACCGAAAAGTGTCGTCTTGAGGAGAATTGACTCAGTGTTCCTTGGCAACGGTGCCAAAATGTTATCACACAGTTTATATCAAGGATAAAAGCTTAAGGTTTAAGAGTTAAACTTGCGTAACAGGAACCAATCGCACCCGATGTCACTACAATGGCATGGTTCTTTCTCTTTAGGGAGGTGAGGCCCAGGGGAGACGTCCCTGGTGACCTGGGGTTTTGAGAAGGTAAGAGGATTAAAGGACAAGGATAGATTCCCGTTCACAAGTCACCAACAAGCAGATAGTCCGACCAAAGGCCAATAATAAAGTAAACCCCCCAAAGATATACTTGCCAGGGACAAAGCAACAACAAATAATATATGCAAGCTATTTCAATGGGTTAGTACTTGATACAAATAGATGAATATCTGAATAACATATAAGCAATTTGGCAATACATGTTGATGAAGTCAATGTTTATCAATAACAAATGAAATTTATAACACTTCACCAATAAATATTGGGACAATATGGCATTTAAGGTAACTAATTAACCCTTCATTCAATAAATTTCTTAAATGACCATTCAATTTGCTTATAAGTAGACGTTTTCTGCACAAATATTATCATAGCCAAGGATGACGGCAACAACAAGTTAGTTAGGTTAGTTCTTAGGCTAGGGTTAGTAGTTAGGGTTTGATTCAAAGTGTTTGAGAGTTGTTTGTAATGAAGGTCACTTCAAGGCATGAGGTCTTAGGATCAGTGCCTTAGGGTTAAATGGAGTCAACTTAGTGGAAGACTCAAAAGCTAAAGGAAGCAAAGGCAAGACGACTAGCTTAGTAATGAAGCATGAAACCAAGAAAAGAAAGTCTAATGAGGGAGAGTGTTGCTACAACAAGGCTCTTTTATCAAACCCTAGAAGGAAAACGACCCTAAATGTAGATAACCTAGGCCTAGGATGTCTCCTTCTTGAGTTCTAGATAGTACGGCTAGCAAAAAGGGAGGAAGAAATAGGAATGTAGCTACGGCTAGGCTCGCTCTTTCTTCTTCAATGGCTGAAAATTTCTCTTAATGGGGACATGAGACAAGGACCTACTTGTGTGCTTGTCACCTAGGGTTTTATTCAACAAATTATAAACATATGCAAGAAAATAAGACTGCAACCATTCATTAAAGAATTTTTGCAGAAAAACACTTACATATCACCAAGAAATAGCATGCAAACCCTAGTTGTAACACCTTCCATCAAGAGAAATGCCAAGATATGCCAAAAATGTCTTCCTTCAACAAGTGTGCCTCACTAAATCAACCAAATACCCAAGAGAGGGCACCAATTTCAGACCTCCTTATGGAGTGAATGAGTTGTGATGAAAAAATGAAGGTAAACATCCCTCATTTATACAATACCATGACCTAAATTTACTTTTTAGGTCATGTAAAAGGCCGACAAGGCCAAAATAAGAAAATCATATTGTTTTACATTAAATTGTCAAATTAAAACCCTAATCAAGCTGAAAAGAGAGTAAAAGCCCCTCCAAGGGAGATGTTAGCCCCTTTTAGGGCAGATGGGGCATCCTGGAGCAAAACGTTAGCCCTCCTTGGGCTTCTCCAACCTGCCACACGTGCCAATGCTGCCTAGTTTGCCTCCCAAGACGTCCATGATGCTGGATGATGTCATGGTCAAGATGGTGACGTCCTAGGCCTTCCAAGGCCAATGTTCCATTGAAAAAGGGCCATCCCCCCTAGGTCAAGCTCTGTCGGTGTAATGATCCCAAGCCAAATTTTTCGCTTGTAATCACTAACTACCACTTGATTTATTGATGTGCAGGTGTTATTGAGTTAATATATGCAATTATAACAGATTCATCCAACACATGAAGATCATAACACATTCGAGGTATAAAGCATAAGCCTAAATCTAACCTTTATTATAGAATCATGAATCAAATACAATATAATGAGCAGATCTGGAATAATCTTCAGATGGCTCCAATGCAAGACAAGTATGAGCTGCTACAAAATGCTCCCGCTGATACAACAAGCCTCCCAAAGGCTGAATAAGATATGAAGACCAATACATGCAGAAATGAATGCCAATGTCCCTTAGTTGGAAAGTGCCACGCTCCACTAGACGGTTGAAACCGTCAATAATTCGGCCCAACTGAAGGAAGGCTCCAAACGAGTCCAAACTCGGTCAGATGATAGATCGGGATGATAGGATCACCCTCCTGAAGTCTCAAGCTCAACGTCGAAGGCAAACCCCTCTAAACTCTGAGTCTTCTGCTGAATCTGTGCCCTCCTCGATGGCTGAAACCCTTGGTGATTCGGCCCTGATGAGAAAAGCCTCCAAATGCCCTGAAACTCTCCTGGAATGTAGATCGGGCTAAGAGAACCTTGTGGGTGAAGTTTCAGTCCCAGATCTCAAGCGGATCTCTCTAGATCTGAGAAATACAAAATGGTGGGACGTCCTCCTTTCCTCCAAATCGTCCCAGTCTGAATCTAAATGTCTGATGGTGATAACTCTCTGGAAAAGCACTCAAAATGATGGTGGAGCACCTGAAAGTAAAACCCAACTGATGAAATGCCCAACGCTCCTCCTGATTGGCTAGATCGAACCCTTCTCTTCAAGATGGTGCGCCCTTGCTGAAACTCCTCAAAACAGTATGGCCCTGTTATCTTCAGAAGCACTAGGAAGAGATAAGCTGAGAATAGAATGGTGTGGAGGAATCTTTCATCCCCGAGACCAAGTTGTGGAACAAGGTGAGTGGATATTTCACCATTGAGTTGCTCACAAGGGTTTGTACAGAAAACCCCCCAAACTGAATGCTCAAGAGCAATAACAAGCAATATGCCAAATCCAGAATGCCCAATAGGTGCGCCCTACCCTCTTACTTATACATTTCCTTCTAATCCTCTGTTGAGTTAAGTTAACTCCCAGGGTTAACTTCTATTCTTCTATTGAGTTATCTTTCCCTCCTTTTATCCTTTCCCTTTCTCAAGTTAACTTACAAATATAACTTTAATCTAGTTGACCTCCCCCCTTAGTGTGAGATTATGACCTAGTGGGGGTGCCCAGGCCACTGAGTCTTCTCATCACCTCCCTAAGAGGTGGGGGACATTACAGTCGGGGTACCTCTAGTGGAGTGTCCTCTTCTTCTCTAGTGCAATGCCCCTGATCCATCTCCATCCTGTCTCTGCCCCCTGATGGGGTCTCAACATCCACCTGATGGGCTCTTCAGTCCCATGGATGTCTGAAGTGATCATCTCCCCATGTGTACTGGTCCAAAATGGTACCTGTCTGTCGGGCATGGTCCTGCAGATCAAAAGCTATGCCTTCCATGGGCTCATCAGTTACAGGGATCATAGCAATGTCAATCACATTTCATCGTCAATATTATTAAACATATGCATAAAACCACTAATAGACCAGTAAATAGCTCAAAGACGTTACACAAGCCTACAATACAAGTCTGGGAAAAGGGCAAGGCATCCTATTGGGCTAGTGTCCATTGAAGAAGGGAAGTTCTCAGAAGAGACCTCTTCCAAGCCATGTAAGTGGATGAAGTGGTCAAGGGATGTCCAAGCAGGTGGGTGCAATGAAGGCCAAGGATGCAAGATGTTACCCGTGGGTGCCTTTGTTGAAGGCGAGTTGTACTTGTCATGGATGTATTCTTTCCAAGCCCATTCTTGCCTTTTGTTCTTTTTGTTCTGTTATCTTTTATTGCTTTTTTCTTTTCTTTTGCTCAAGAGATAATCAGGGGACACTGCCCTGGCGTGGTGACCAGTGGTGATAGCGTTACCCACAAGTACTTTCACAGAAATGAGAAGGTTGGCTCGTGATGAGACCCCCTTTCTCTTGGCCATGCAACGTCACTGCCCTGGCATGGTAACCAGCTGATGGCAATGTCATACTGCTAGGTACCCATGGACCTAATAGGCTGGCTCGTGATGAGACCCCTTATCCTCTGGTTTGGTCTTGTTTTATTATTTTTTAGGGTCCCTCTTGTTTCTTGCTGAGAAGCGTTTTATTGCTTTCTCGGGGATCCCTGGGCGAAGCATCTTGAGGTTTTATTCTTAGGATTTTATCTTTTACCTGCTTGCTTTTACCTTCTGGTCCTTTAGCCCCTTCTTCCCACTAGATAAGATGCAATCCTAAAAATAGGTCAACCTAGTGCCCGAACAAGTGGAATGGGATAATTGAGCGGAAACAAGATGGAAAAGTGAAGTTGTGAAGGGAGCGGACGATGGCTTCTCAGAGACGACCCCAGTGGCTAACCAAAACCAATAGAGACAGGCTTACTAGGACATCCTGTCAATCCCCCCAAACATGGTCAAGTGTAATATCTAAGCAATTGTTAGAAATAAAAGTAATTAGATGCATACATTCAATGGTGTTGATGATCAAAGTGACACATACCATGATACCTGAACTAATTACCTCATGAAGCAAGAACCCTTTCTGACACAGGACCAAGCCGATGGTGGTGGAGGCTGCTGCTGCTGACAGGATAAAGATGCTGGAAGAGAGAAATGGTGAGCCCTCCAGAGCCATGCTGAAATCAATCCTGCTCTCTACACTCCATGTCTAGGACCTGTGGGCCTCGAGACATGATCTCCTAGTTATCCCTGAAAGTGGGGGATAACATCTGGCTCCAACTCGGGGACATGTGCTCACTGTAGAGCGCATGAGAACCGCAACATCTCTGGCATAACCTGTTGACCTGCTCGATCTCAAGTAGAAGCATCAGTAACAAAAACGGGGTGGTAATGCCACTCCAACATATATGGATATACATATAAAGACTGAAATAAAACAATCAATAAAGGTGAGTGTGAAAGAAAACTAACATGCAATGCAAATGGTATAATACATGAAGGCAAAAATGCCTACTTACCTGTGAAGTCAGGTTCCCCCACCTTGGTGGGGTTTGAGGAGGTTCCCACTGATCGGTAATGGACATCTTCTTCCTTCCAAAGTAGACAAATAGTAGGAGTCATCAATTGATTCTCGTCCAACTTTGAAAGGTCCGAGCTATGATTGAGTGTTTCCTTTGACATTAGTTGGCTCTCCTTTCTGGGTATCCCACATCCACACTATATCTCCTTCCTGGTACTTCCTGATCTTGTACTTGGTTGTCTCTTGGACGACCCGGGTGTATTGTGCAGAGGGAGGAGGGTGGGCTTCTACTGTAAACACCTCTTGTTGCGATGGATGAATCTGTACATCGTCTCTTGGTCTTTTTAGTATCTTCACTGTCCCGGTTTCTTTGCCTTTAAATTCATCTAGGAGTTGTTGGTATTCTTCCTTTTTGGGCCATTTAATTTGATCAAGGTCTTCTTCTATCGCGAAAGGCATATCTTCAGGAGAAAATTTATGAAGAGTTTGTATGGTCCCATCATGTGCCTTATCATTTTTTATAGGGTGATTAGCTTCCTGCACATGGGTTTTAGTTACTGGCTCATTCAGGAGATGGCTTATTATTCCATCTTTGAAAGGTAATTCTATAAAAGAATGGTCCATCTCAAGAGTGTCGCCCAACATTGAAGCAAATTTCCTAGATAACAACATTCCCCACATATCTAGGATGTCTACTATCACGATGTCATTGTGGATTACTTTCTCAGGGTATTCTTTAAGGGAAATTTCCACATTCTCAAGTACTCCATGTGTGGGTATGGCTTTAGATTCGAAACCACACACATTCCTGTAAGGGTGTGTAACTTTCAACCCCAATTGTTGCATGACTTTAAAGGGCATTATGTTGGCGCCTGCCCCTGTATCCAACATGCAGTTGTTGAGGCTATTGTTGTTCATTATTAAAGTCATGAAAAAGGGAGGATTTTCACCATATTGGACCCTGAAGTGATCAGCTTGCAACATGATAGGGGGGTCCATGGGTCCATTTGATCCTTGAAAAAAATTGTCAAAACGCTCTTTGATAGATGGCACCTTAATGACTTCTCTTAGGGGAATGGTTACATGCATCTTGGATAGTGCTCCATCAAAGTCAAAATTTAAGTCAACCTTTTCAGTCTTGGATGTTTTAGGAAGGAGCAGATCCAAAGAAGGGGGTTTTGTTTGCTTACTGATAGGTTGGCTCAGTTTCTTTCTTCTATACACCAGGAACTCTTGTTTCTTCAATTTTTCTTTTGATTCCTTGTCTAGGTTGTTTATCACTGCCATTCTATCTTTCCTGGCCGCCTCCCTTATGGCCTCTTGATGTTCTTCAGTCGTGATATTTATCTGAGGGCCTTCCATGAGATGGCCTATATTGTTTACTTGTTGATCGTCATTATCACTGTAAGGACATTCATGCTCCCAATGTGCTTTGCTGCATTCAAGGTACCAAGGGTTTTGATCAACAATGTTTGTAGGGGCTAATGTGTTTGGAACCTCTTGCTCATTCTTTGGCTTATAAAACTGGTTCCCCTTTTGAAATTGCCCTTTGTACGGGACTCTGGGTGCTTGTCTTTGGGATCTTTCCAAGTTGACGATCCTGTTATCGCCCAGTTTGTAGCTAGGTCAAATGGCTATGAAGTAGAAGGCCAAACTGGCATAACAGGAACCTATCTCACCCAATGTCACGACGATGGGGAGGTTCTTTCTCTTTAGGGAGGTTAGGCCCAAGGGAGACGTCCTCGGTAACCTGGAGTTTTGAAGAGGCAAAAGTTTAAAAGTCAAAGTAAAGTTCCCCCTTCACAGGTCACCACCAAAACAGATAGTCCCGACTAAACAACCAATAATGAAGTGTAGGCCCAAAGAAGAATACCTGCCCGGAACAAAGCAACAACAAACCAATATATGCGAGCTGTGATTCAATGGGTTAGTACTTCATAAGACTATCTGATATCAATATATAAGCAATTATAACAATAAATATGGACGAAGTCGATGTTCGTGAATATAGCAATGAAATAATAACACTCCACCAATAAATATCAAGATGATGTAGCAATCAATTTATCCAATCAATCCTTCATTCAATAAATGCATTAAACCACCTTCCAATTGCCTATAAAAGGAATATTGTTGCATCAAGATGAAGTAACCAAGGGTGACGTCAACCTTCTTAGGGTTAGTAGTTAGTTAGGGTTTCAATTTAGCAAAGGTTTTGAGAGTTGTTTGATCACTTTCACTTCAACGCTGGAGATCCAAGATCAGTGCCTAAGGGTTAATGGAGACAATTTAGAAGAGGATGCAAGGGTTGAAGGAGGAAGACTAAGGACTAGAGGGAAGGGTTCTGAAGTGCTGCTATGGCAGGGCCTCAGAATCAAAACCCTAGGGGAGAGAGGCTCACTCTGGTGTTGCTAAAGCAAGGCCTCGTGCTCTCTCCTCCTTCCTTAGGTTAACTTGGAAAAACGGCTAGCATGAATGATAAATCAAGACTAGAGAGTGTAGTGGGGGAGAGTGTTGCTATAGCAAGGCTCTATCACCAAACCCTAGAAGCAGGACGGCCCTAGGTGTAGATAACCTAGGCCTGGGACATCTCCTCCTTCTTGACTTCAGAAAGTACGGCTAGCTCAGGGAGAAGAAGCAATAAGAGTGTAGCTATGGCTAGGCTCTTCCTTCCTTCTTCAATGGCTGAAAATTTCTCTTTTAGGGGACATGAAACAAGGACCTACTTGTGTGCTTGTCACCTAGGTTTTTTTTTTATCAGAAAATTATTAACATATGCAAGAATATAAGACTACAACCATTCAATCAAGAAGTTTGGCAAAAAAAACACTTACATATCACCATGAAATAGCATGCAAACCCTAGTTGTAAACCTTCCTTCAAGAGAAATGCCAAAAATGCCAAGAAATGCCTTCCTTCAACAAGTGTGCCTCACTAAACTAGCAAAATTACCCCAGTAGGGCACAAAAATCAGACCTCACTAATGAGTGAGTGATGTGTTATGTTAAAATGAGGCTAAAACTCCTCAATATATACTGTATCAATGACCTTAATTAATTCTAGGTTATAAAAATGGCCGACAAGACCATAATATTGTTTTTACATTAAATTGTCAAATTAAAACCCTAACTGAGCTGTAAAAAAGGTAAAAGCTCCTTCAAGGGAGGCACTAGCCCCTTTTAGGGCAGATGAGACATCTAGGAGCAAAACGTTAGCCCCCTAGGGGCCTCTCCAACATGCCACACTTGCCATTGCTGCCCACTCTGCCTCCATGAATGTCCATGAAGCTGGATGACATCATGGTGAGGATGGGGGCATCCAGAGCCTTCCAAGGCCAACGTTCCACTGAGAAGGGGTCATTCCCCCCAGGCTGGGCTCCGCCAAAGTGCTTATGATGGAACGTCCTCTTCTTCTCCGGTGCAAGACCCTAATCAACCACTGTCCTATCTCTGCCCCCTGCTGGGGTCTCAACATCCATCTAGTGTTCTCTTCAGCCCCATGGAGGTTCGAACTGATCATCTCCCCATGTGTACCGGTTCAAATGGTACCTGTCCATCGGGCATGATGCTGCACATCAGAAGCTACGCCCTCCATGGGTTCATCAGTTACCGGGATCATAGCCATGTTAATCACGTTTCATCATCAATATTATCAAACATATGCATAAGACTCTAATACATCAGTCAATAGCTCAAAGACATTACAAAACCTTACAATACATGACTGGAGAAAAAGACAAGACGTTCTATTGGTCTAGTATCCACAAGAAAGGGGAAGTTTTCAGGAAGGTTTCATCCAAGCCATGTAAGTGAGGTGATGTGGCTAGGGGATGTCCAGACATGTGGGTGAAGTGAGAGCCAGGGATGCATGATGTTATCTGTGGGTGCCTTTGTAGAAGGCGAGTTGTACCTGTCATGGATGCAAATTTTTCCAAGCCCGCTCTTGCCTTTATTTTTTTCTTTTATTTGCTTTTTCTTCTTCTTCTTTTCTTTTATTCAAGGGCTAACTAGAGGACACTGCCTTGGCATGCTGACCATAGATGACAGTGTTACCCACAAGTACTTTCACAGAGATGAGAAGGCTGGCTCGTGATGAGACCCCCTTTCCCTTGGCCATGCAGCCAAAGGTCACTGCCCTGGCGTGGTAACCAGATGGTGGCAATGTCATACTGTTAGGTACCCAT
>ML821317.1:69226-81425 GCA_009831015.1 Picea engelmannii
CTCATACTGATAGGTATGTGTAAGGTCAACTATCTCCAAGCCATACCTCTCCTCCTGGGTCTGCAGATCCATATGTTCCTTGTGTACAATCCCCATACAAGGCTGCTCTACCATATCAGGAATGCCACTGATATCCTCATGTGTGGTGGTTAGCATAGGTGATTTAGAAAATGAAAAATGTGGCTCGCTCCTCATAGGAAACTCATCATCCTCCATACATGACTTCCTGGAAGCCATGTCTACACCCATAGGTAGGTCATCCAACCTTCTAATCTCATCATGTCTAAGTGCCAACACATATGAATCCTCACAAGTGTCACTAGTATGTTGAAGTGTTGAATCCTCAACATTGCCTAACGGGGATGATGAAGGACATGCACTATCATCCTGTCCATCCAACTGTCCCTCAAATGCGCAAGAAGCCTCCGTCTCGATCATCTGGTTGAGCTTGTAGTATATTTCTAACTTTTGTACCCCAACTCTGGCAGTGCATTTGGACAATCTGTCAAAAGAAGGTATGGTGAGTTTACCAACTTTCCGGATGAAATCTATGTTATTCCCCTGTTGCTGTTGTTGTCCTCCTCTCCGAGGTTCTCTAGGATGGTCCATGCCCCTAAGTCCACAGTACTCGACCAGTGTCATGTCATGATGAAAGTCAGGACCCAACGCTGCATACTCCCTCTTGTACTCTGCAAAGTCTTCTGCCTGAGTGGGAAGCTTGTGTGCTAACGACTGTTGTGTTGTTGTTGGTGGTGCCCTTTGAAAACTAGGGAACCATGGTCTGGGAATCCTACTCGAAGATGTGTATGTGCGAGTAGGTGTCTGAGGTCTACTTCCTGCCTCCGAGTTCCCCTGTGCTGCATTTGGGGCTTGTGTGCCCGGAATGTCCACCATAGCCAATCTCTCAGCCACCTGAGCCAAGGACTGAGACATAGTCCGCTGACTAGCTAACATATCACTGATAACTTGCATGAAGGCTGCCTTTGGTTCCATGGGAGCCTTACCAGTGCCCTCTGGCCTCTCATATCTGTCTCCCCACATCCTCTTTGCCTTCTGGGTCACTCACTGAACTCATCGACTTTAGTCACAGGCTGGCAGGACTAAAACTCTGATACCACTGAAATATCCCTGATCTGGCTGATCAAGATATTTGCTATTGTTCTACTGCTCTGGCTGATCAAGATATTTGCTACTGTTCTACTGCTCTGGCGTGCAGATCTGATACACTGGGGGTTTCTGGATGCGTTTTAGCTTTGTGTTTGAGATGTTCTTCGGTTATTGTGTTTGCATGTTGGTTATTGTGGTTGCATGTCGGTTATTACATGTGCATGTTGCATAACGAAGGTTTAACAATCATATAAAGATGCATGCAAGAGTATCGAATGTCAACTGCTCAATATCATGAATAATAATCGTTCATGCATGGAAATACAAATAGCCTATTGAAATGATTCCTTATGCATGGAAATACAAATGATTCCTTCAGTTAGCATTTGGGCTAATCCTTGATCTTTGATTAATTTGGTGGGTTTTATCTCTTGATCATACTCTTGTATTTTCGAAACCCACTTTCCTCTGACCCCCAACCAATCTTGTTGTCCAAGGATATCTTTTATCGTCGGGTGAGGTACATACCCCACAACTTTTGAATATCCTATGTAAACTTGAAAATGCTTAAGGTACTTGACCAAATCATATGCTTGCTTTTCCATAGTTGTGTAATTAAGTTCCGAATTTTGCAATGCCTTTTGTTCATGAAAACAATGGGTTGCTCCTAACCCTTGTCATTCTTTTGGAGAAACACCCCTGCTATAGTATCCTCAGAAGCGAAGGAGAAGATTTGGAAGTCTTTAGCATAATTTGGACTAATTAGCAATGGGGATTTACCAATTGCATCCTTAATGTTTTTGAAATCTCTTCTTCCTTCGTCTGTCCATTCAAACTTAACATCTTTCTTTAAAAGTTTGAGGATAGGTTTCATAGTTTTGGCCAAGTTTGGGATGAACCTTCTTACAAAATTGATCTGACCAAGGAAGGTTTGTAGGGCTTTCTTGGTTTGGGGTAAAGGGATCGCTTGTACGGCTTGCACCCTTTCTGGGTCCATTTTCACCCCATCTTTTGCTATGATATGGCCCAACAAATTTCCTTCATCAACTCCCAATATTGACTTGGCCGGATTCAAGGAGATGTCATATTTTCGGCATCTTTCAAATACTTGTCTGAGATGACCTATATGATCAGATCTTTCTTTTGAAAACACTGTCAAATCATCCCGGTATATCTCAATGATTTTGCCCATCAATTCATGGAAGGCGAAATCCATGGCTCTCTGAAATGTGGCCCCTGCATTTAATAATCCAAAAGGCATTCTATGGTACTCAAAGGTGCCCCATGGTGTGGTGAAAGTGGTCTTATTTTGATTCTCTTTTCTTACCAACACTTGATTGTATCCAAAGAAACCATCTAACATAGACATTATTTTTGACCCAGTAACTCTTTGCAATAGAGTTTCCATGTTGGGCAAGTGGTAATTATCTTTAATGCATGCAAGATTTAGATTTCTAAAATCGATGCACAGCCTTATCCCCCCGTTTTTCTTTCTCACTACTACCAAGTTAGAACACCATGAAGAATGTCTTGTTGGGGCAATGATGCCCGCATCCACCATCTTTTTAAGTTCTGTCTGAACCAAAGGTGCCAACTTAGGATTTATTTGCCTAAGTTTTTGCCGGAAAGGTTTTGTGTCTTCTTTGAGTGGGATAGTGTGTTGAAATACATCATCTTTGTAAGCTTTAAGTTCATCATAAGTAAAAGAAAACACTTCCCTATACTCATTGACAAGACTTGTTAATTCTTTTCTTTCTTTTTCTGAAGTACCTTTTCCAATTTTTATGAGCCTTGGGACTTCTTTTGTCCCAATGTTTACTTCTATGTAGCTGCCAGGTTTTATTACTTCCTTTTTCTTTTTGTACATGTCATGCCTATCAAATATTTTTTCTAAGGCAGTTATTCCTCTAGGGACATGTTTCTTTATTGAGTTCTCCTCTTCAACATATTCTTTGCCTTCTTCTTTATAACTGACATTGAAATCTGAGAATTCTTGAACATTATGAATGAATCTTAGGATTTGTTCGTCATTTCTGAAGACTTGCCAATGATCCACATTGTCTGGAACTGAAGGTCTAAAGATTATTTCTAGTTTTCCCTCTCCTTTCATTAAATCTTCTGAAGGTTGGAGGGTTGAAGCCGCAACTGCCAAACTGTCGGTTAGGTTGTTATGATCCCTAGGAACTGGAATGAGATCCATAGCATCAAACATTTCTATGGTATCCCATATTGCATTTCTATATCTTCTCAATCTTTCACTTTTGCATGCAAATTTATTTTTAACCTGGAGAATGAATAAGTCTGAGTCACCCTTGACACTTATTATTTTTATCCCTATATCTTTTGCAATTTCTAGGCCAAGGAGAAGTGCTTCATACTCAACCACATTATTTGTTGCATCAAATTCTAATCTAAATGCAAAATTATAAGACTTTCTTGTTGGTGAAACTAGAACAATTCCAACCCCTTTTCCTGATCTTGAATGTGCACCATCAAAGTTCATCTTCCAAGCCTTATTACTCTGTTTTTCATCCTTAAACTTTTCTTCAGCTAATGCTAGGAAGTTTGAACAAATTGAGAAATTTCCCATGTCAGACGTTTGGCATGAGAACTCATTAAATTGTTCTTTAGAGTCTTCTATATGGTATTTCCTTTTAGTTTCTCTAAAGAGTATGAAGTGTTCGGTTGATGGAGGAGGGTATGGAATAGTTGCAAAGGACAAATCCATGTTTATGCAACCACCCATGTGAGCTCCCCATTTTCTTGAGAGAAGCATACCCCAAGTATCTGGAACATCAATTTCAAGCACATCCATCTTAAAAGCAAAATCTAGGCAGAAAGCTAGCTTAACTGGCAGATCTATGATAATCCCAAGGGTTTCAACTTCCCTGGAATCCATGGCACATATGTTTTGATAGGGCCTTGTAACCATAAGGCCTAGCCTTTGCATAATTCCTTTAGTAATGATGTTGAATGAAGCCCCAGAATCATACATGCAGTTGTGTAACCATTGGTCATTTATTTCTAGAGACACAAAGAAAGGGGGATTCTCTTCCTTGGTTCTATCTCTGTTAGTTAAGACGATCGAAAGATCTTTATGTTGTTCCGTTTCTTTTTCCTAACTCTTGACAACCTCTTGATTTTTAACAACCTCTTTACCATTAGGAACATTTATTGTTTTAAGTAATTTTTCCTTAAGATCTTTATGTTGTTCCGTTTCTTTTTCCTAACTCTTGACAACCTCTTGATTTTTAACAACCTCTTTACCATTAGGAACATTTATTGTTTTAAGTAATTTTTCCTTCTGTGAAGGGATTTTCAGAAGGTCTGATACTGAAACCAATATTTTGGCATTCGAAATCCAACTACCTAAATCAATGGATAGATCAGTAATTGGAAGAGGAGTAGTTACCTTGGGAAAATTTGTTTGGGATTTGCTTGCAGCTTCTCTCCCTTTTCTATGGTAAATTATTCCCTTATGTCTGGCCATCTCTAGGATTTGCTCGTTTGTGGGCTTGTGTCCATACAGCTTGGTGACATTATCATACTCTTCAACCACTTCTTTTGCTTGCTCACACCTTTCTTGCATTTTAAGCCAATGATCCATTGACAAAGGGTGAGTTTCTCCAAAATTATTTATGTGGTTAGAACTCCTTAAATGTCCTACAAAGTTATTTGTTGGAGGGAGGCCTTGCTCATTTATTTGACAAAATATTGGACAAGTGGACTCTTCGTGGAAGTCTTCACATGCCCTACAAAAGGGTGGTATATCCTCATTTACCACGTTATTAGATTCTAACTGATTTGGTGGTGTTTGCTCTTGTTGAGGAGTCTTCTTTTGCCATCATTCATTACCTGGCCGCGGTTGGAATTTGTTAGTCTGATTTTGGGACCTCTCCATGGCTATCAACCTATTCTGTAATGCACTAAGTTGGGTAGCATGAGTTGCCTCCATTCTTTTAACCATCTCCGTTATGGCCTTTAAAGGGTCATAGGATGTATCTTTATTATCTGGGATTGTTGCTTTTTCTTTAGGATCTGACCATCTTGAAGAACTACCCCTTGTGAATCCTGGAAGGTTCGACTTTCCCGACGCTTGCATGTTTTTATCAATCTTGATAGCGGTTTCTTGAGTTGTTTTGAGGTCCGTGGGTTCTTTATCTCTTAGTTGATATCTCATTTCATCTTTGAATGCCTCAATATAGTAGATCAAGATAGCACTCTCAGGAGGTTTGATGTCTTTGTGCATGCTTGAAACTAGTTCGTTGAACCTTTTGTTGAACTCGTCCATGGTTTCATTTTCATTTTTCTTCATTGTGTTGAGGGTCGCCAAAAGATGACGGTGATCTCTTTTCTCCCCCCACTTTTCAGTAAAGGCATCGATGAGATCCTTCAAGGTCTTGAAGGTGTTATCTAGCTTGCCTTCATACCAGTCTGAAGCATCATCTTCTAAGGAAAGAACAAATAACTTCAATTTTACATCTTCATAATCGTGTGCAACACACCATTTATTTATACATTTCATGAATGATTTGACATGTATCTTAGCAAAAATGGCATTATTGCCTTGAAAACTAGGAAGTTTCTCAATTGCCTTTTCTGGAATAGCATGTGGATAATTATTTATTGCACTAAAATCACATGGAGCATATATGGCCATTTTTGAAGTAGAACTATTACTAGAAAAAAGCAAGTGGAATGAAGTTAAGTATGCCTAAGTACTCTACGATAAGAGGCTTTGGCTAACCTCCTTCGATAAACTTTTTCAGGTTCAGGAATGAAGTTAAGTATGCCTTCTGAATTCCTCTTTGTAGAATACCTAGTTAAATTGGAATTAAGTGGAGTCGCCAGATGGTCGAGTCTATTTCTGATAAACTACAAGCATCGAAAAACTAAGTAAAACTACAAGGAAAACAAGTCGTGTTCAAGGAATAGGAAGATTTATCACCGGCAGTGGCGCCAAAATGTTGCCGCCTTATACACACCTGGGAGACATGGAAGAAATCTTCAATCCACTCGGTGTGTCCTTGGTGGCAAGTGAGAGTTAAGGTGTTTTCACCTAATCCTCAACTCCTCCGTCTAGGCAGACTCCTAGCGAAGCCAAGGGGGGTAGTCCCTAACACATATACTAAGGCTTGAACTAAGCTAAGTACAAGAAATTAAATCTAGGAGTTTATTCTTTTCAACAATCAACCATAAACTGATAAAACATAAACTAAATATTTACCGCACTGAGAGCTGAGGGGAATTTGTTTATTTTAAACAAGAAATAAATAACTGGAACTTGAAATGTTTTACTAATTACTAATCCACACTGACCAGGCTTCTTGCGAGGAGCTGATGGGATGGTTTATTTGCCAACTTTGAAATGTGAAACTGAAAAGAAACTAACTAGCAATTAAAATATTACTTTCCAAAATAAAACTAATCTAAGTGGTGTGGTTAAGATAGATTGATTGATTCTTTTAGATTGTATGAGAAACAAATGCAAGAAGCTAAAAGAGAGATGAGCACACCATGACCACCAATCCCCCTAAAGGAGACGACGAAACTGGGCACTATGAGGCCCACTTTTATTATATCCTATTACAATTGAGAAACTAAGTTCTCTTTTCTTTTTTAGGAATTTTGAGATCCTTGTAGAATGGATCAAAACTAAAGGAAATGATTACAAAGGGTTCTCTAAAGGTCTTGGTCTTCAAGGGTTCCTACTTGGACTAGATTTTCATCACTTTAGCTTTGATTTTGCTAGAGTTTCCCCTTGTTTTATGATGGACCTGCTAAAAACCAGCAAAGGATAAGATTAGAAAATGATGAGAAACTCTTTAAGAAACTAAAATAAAAAAAAGGTGAATACTTAACCAAAAATTTATGAACTTTTCCTTATGTAAAAATGCAAGTTTTTAGGGGTTTTTGGAAGCTTTAAATAAGACTAAGCTAAGCTCTTTAGGGTGTTCTTGTTTTCTGTCCTAAAACAGAAAGCTAAAATTCCTAAGTAGCTAGATCTACAATGCAAAACTAGAGCAATTTTCTACTTTAAGATTTTTGATAAAAAAAATATAGAAAATTGCAACAAAACTACTTAGATCTATTCTTTTGAATAAGAAAGAATTGAAACTAGATCTAAGATTTGTGCATGCAATACTAGATACTAAAATCAATCTTTGAAATCAACTCTAGATGACATGCAAGAGAATTAACCAAATGATTTTCTTTTAAAAATTAAAGAGAGAGGAGAAGAGAACAAGATTATGCTTGGAATGTCTTTGGGCGATGGGGTCCTTCTTTGGTGAAATGTAGAGGGATCTTCTTCAAGCGTCTTGAAAGAATAGAAGCATCAACCTATATCCTCCTAATCTCCAAGTAGAGCATGAATCACTTCAAATCCTTGCAAAATAAAGGGTTAGAAAAAAGGTGCGACCTACAAGAGAGACTTCAATAGACAATTAGTTAAGCAAAACGAAAGATGCATTGAAAATATCACTAATAGATAGACAATAGGATTACTAATCAAGTAAGTTTAGTATTCCTATCCAAGTAAGCAACAATACTTTTACAGGGCCAATTTAAACCACAATATAAAAGCAAAAATAATGAAACAACATCACCTCATGGTTACAAGCATCCATACATTTGGACAATCCACCAATTTGACCTCCAAAGTCTTCTTTTATTCCAATATAAAAAGAGTATTACAATGAAAATGATACAATAAGCAATTCTTCCCAAGCTCCAACTAACTCACAATGGGAGAGTATGCTTCAATATATAGCAAATGGTGAGGAAACCAAGTGAAGGGGGGCACACCACATGTAGAGGGAGGGTGCACCAAGTGTAAGGAGAAAACCACCAAGTGTGTGGGAGAGGGCTGCCACCTCTTCCTACACCCCACAAATCGCCACTTGTGAAGCCATAGTGAGGTAGAGGGGCGCCACCTCTCAAGAGGTAGGCTGCCCTCTCTAGAATGCGCCTCCTCTCCAAGAGGGGCGCACCTCCTTTAGAGCACATGCTAAAAAACAATCAACAACTTGCCCACTTTATTGCTTTGACCAATGAGATTTGTCTACTAGCTGCCATATAGCCTTTTGAGGCTTTATTTTGTCTCCAACATGTCCCCACATGTTTCCTTGATTTTTGCTTTTGCTGATTTTATTTTGACATTTTTCGGTTTTTTGAGCAAAAATGAATTTTGAGTGATTAAAATCACTATTTTTGCTCGACTAAGTGGGTACTTAGGTAATATGGGTTCTCTAGCTCCAAAAATGAGCACCCCTATGGCATATTAAGTCCCCTAGTACCACTTTTTTAATACATCTTTATTTTTTAATTAAAAATTGCCGAATTCTGGCAAATTTTTAATTAACTGAAAAAATTAAAAAATCCTAAGTGGGACTTAGTACATTTCCTTAAGACTCTAGGAGTATGTTTATCATGGTAATATACATTAGACACTAAGTTTAAATCCATGCTCAAGCCTAACCATAGGCATATACTCCAGCTCTGGAGGGATTGAGTGAAAAAACTCAAATTATAAATTGCCTGGAAACGTTGGAGAGTTGTTTAGCCATTTTGTATCAAAGTGATTTGGGTATCCTTGAAAACTTTCGAAATCAATACTCGGATACATTTGTTCCCAGTGTGCCATGATCCCATAACTTGGAAGTATCACAGAAAGTAAGGTGGCACCCTGAGAAATATTAGTGGAGTCGCCAGATAATTTGCCTGAAACTATCAAAGAAAAGGGGAAAAACACCCTAGTGGAGTCACCAGGTAAGCTTGTAAGAAAAGGTCTCTGAGGCAAGGCTTACCGAAAATATTTGTCGTCTGAGGAGAATTGACTCAGTGTTCCCCAGCAACAACGCCAAAATGTTATCGCACAGTTTGTAGCTAGGTTCAAAGGCTAGAGGATAGAGGCCAAACTGGTGTAACAGGAACCTTCCCCACCCAATGTCACCATAATGGGGAGGTTCTTTCTATTTAGGGAGGTTAGCCCAGGGGAGATGTCCCCGGTAACCTAGGGTTTCGAAGAGGCAAAGATATAAAGGTTAAGGTCAAAGTCCCTCCTCACAGGTTACCACCAAGGTCAGATAGTCCGGCTAATCAACCAATAAAGAAGTGTATGCCCAAATGAGAACACCTGCCCAGAACAAGACAATAGCAAAATAATATATATGCAGGCTATATTCAATGGGTTAGTACTTCATGTAACTATCTGACATCAATATGCAAGCAATGTAAAACAACAGGTATTAATGAGATCAACGTTTTATCAATATAGCAATGGAGAGTATCAATTCATCAATAACTATTGAGATGATGTAGCCAACAATGTATCTAATCAATCTTTTACTCAATAAATGCTTTAAACCATCATCTAATTGCTTATCATCAAAAGGTGTTGCGTCAAGATGGAATAACCAAGTATAACGTCAACCTAGTTAGGGTTAGCTAGTTAGTTAGGGTTTCAAATTTAAAAGTTTTGAGAGGTTGTTTGAGCACTATCACTTCAACGTTGTGTGTCTAAGATCAGTACTTAAGGGTAGATGGAGTCAATTAAGGAGAGGGCACAAGATTTGAAGGGATAAAGGCTAAGGACAAGAGGGAAGGGGTCTAGAGTGCTGCAATGGCAGGGCCCTAGAATCAAAACCCTAGGGGAAAGAGGCTCACTACGATGTTGCTTAAGCAAGGCCTCGTGCTCTTTCCTCCTTCCTTAGGTCAAAATTGGCAAAACGACTAGCATAAAAGATAAGCTAAAACAAGAGAATGAGGTGAGGGAGAGTGTTGCAATGGCAAGGCTCTATCACCAAACCCTAGGAGATGGACGGCCCTAGGTGTAGATAACCTAGGCCTGGGATGTCACCTCCCTTTTAACCTTTAAAAATCACAGCTAGCACAAGGGGAAAAAGTGAAAAGAGTGTAGCAAAGGCTAGGCTCTTTCTTTCTTTTTCAATGGCTGAATATTTATCTTTAAGGGGACATGAAACAAGGACCTAATTGTGTGCTTGTCACCTAGGGTTTTAAATCAGAAAATTTATAAGTAAATGCAAGAATACAGTCCTACAACCATTCAATTAAGAAGTTTTGCAGAAAATACACTTACATATCATGAAGAAAAAACATGTGCAAACCCTAGTTGTAAACCTTCCTTCAAGAGAAATGCCAAAAATGCGAAGATAATCCTTCCATCAACAAGTGCGCCTCCCATAAAAGACCAAATACCCAACAAGGGCGCAAAAATCAGACCTCACAAGAGAGTGAGTTGTGTCTTCTTTTAAAATGAGGGAAAAACTTCTCAATATATACTGTATCATGACCTCTAATTAAAATTAGGTCATTAAAAATAGCCGACAAGGCTACAAACCAAAATCATATTGTTTTTACATTAAATTGTTAAATCAAAGCCCTAAATGAGCATAAGTAAGACGTCAAGCCCTCCTGAGGGAGACGTTGGCCCTTTTTAGGGCAAAATGCAGCACAAATGACAAAACGTTGGCCCTTCTTAGGCCTCCAAACCCTGCCACATGTGCCAGCTGCCTTGTCAAGCTGCCATACGCTGAAGGTGACGTCAGTGGCCCCTAGGTGACGTCCCGCGCCATCTAAGGGAGACGTTCCACCTAAAGTGGGTCAACCCCCCTGGGCCGGGCTCAGCCAAAGAGTCCTGTATGGAACATCCTTCTTCTTCTCAGGTGCAAAAGATCAATCAAGCATTGTCCTGTCTCTGCCCCTGATGGGGTCCCAACAACCATCTAATGGGCTCTTCAGCCCCATGGAGGTCCAAACTAATCATCTCCCCATGTGTACTGGTCCAACTGGTACCTGTCCGTCGGGCATGGTCCTGCACATCAAAAACTTCACCCTCCATGGGCTCATTAGTCATAGGGATCATAGCAATGCCAATCACTTTTCATCATTAACGTTATCAAATACATGCATAAAAACCCTGATATATCATTCAATAGCTCAAAGATATTACAAAGACCTACAATACAAAGTCGAAGAAAAAGACAAAACACCCTATTGGGCTAGTATCCATAAGGAAAGGAAAGTCTCCAAGGGGTATCATCCAATCCATGTAGAACGAGGTGATGTGGTCAAGGGATGTCCAGACATACGGGTAGAGTGAAAGACAGGGATGCATGGTATTACCTGTGGGTGCCTTTGTAGAAGGCGAGCTGTACCTGTCACGGATGCAATTCTTTCCAAACCCTTTATTGCTTTATTCTTTTCTTTATTTGCTTTCTTCTTTTTTATTTCAATGACTAACTAGAGGACACTGTCTTGGCGCGGTGACCAGAGCTAACAGTGTTACCCACAAGCACTTTCACATAAATGATAAACTTTCACAGAAATGATAAGGTTGGCTCGTGATGAGACCCCCTTTCCCTTGGCCATGCAACCAAAGGTGACTGCCATGGCATGGTAACTAGATAGTGGCAATGTCATACTGCTAGATACCCATGAACATAATAGGTTGGCTCGTGATTAGACCCCCTATCCTCTTGGCTAGGTCTTGTTTTGTTATTTTTCTTAGGGTCCCTCTTGTTTCTTGCTGAGATGCTTTTTATTGCCTTCTTGAGGATCCCTGGGCGAGGCATCTCTAGGTTTCATTTTTATGGCTTTTATCTTTTACCAGCTGCTTTTACCTTCTAGGCCTTTAACCCCTTCTTCCCACGAGATAAGGTGCAACCCCACAAACAGATCATCCTAATGCCCAGACTAGGGGAATGGGGCAGATGAGTGGGAGATAAGATGTAAAAGTGATGACATGATGGGAGCGGATGATGGCTCTTTATAAATCCCCCTGGTGGCAAACCAAAACCTACGGGTACAGGCTTGCTAGGACACTCTGTTAATCCCACCAACCATGGTCAAGCGGGTCAATGTAAGATACAAGTAGTTGTCAGAAATAAAAGGAATAAGATGCATATATCTAAAGGTTATAATGATAAAAAATGACACAAACCATGATACCTGGACCAACTACCTCATGGAGCGAGAGTCTTCTTCGATACAAGTCCAAGCCGATGGTGATGGATGCTGCTACTGCTGACAAGACAAGCTTGATGAAGGAGAAGAAAGATGGGCCCTCCAG
>ML821318.1:33999-60204 GCA_009831015.1 Picea engelmannii
TTCATGCAAATGTAGAGCAAGTGTGTTTGTTGGAACCAAGGGTCACTGAAAGGAAGCTTGTGAGATCAAGGCGATCTAGTTGTATCTTCTACTTTCATTTAATATAATACAGTGGCATGTCCCTTTCCCATAAAATAACTCTTATTTTATTACATAACTCCTTGATCATATGTATAGGTTGACATTGAATATACTTTACTATCTTCACTTGGGTTGGTTTGTGTAGTCTTGGAATTGATTTCACAAGAGCACCAGAGTGAAGCGGGAACAACAGAGACCTCAGGAAGCGATATAAATGTATGTCACACATTCCTTCTTAGTAGTAGATTCAATGATCACAACTTAGAGAAACAGTCATGGCATGTCCTATTTTGTTCTATATCCAGGTGGATCTAAGGAGATCTATTAGTGTCTGCACCTACTGATTTATCTAATAATAGTCTATTGCATCTATGCCCACTTCTTCCCTTTCATATTTCGTCGATCACTAAGAGATTCGACCAATACTTCCTCGTGTTCATGGGACTGTCGTGGTGTAACACCCTATTTCCCCTAGTCTGTAAAAATAATTATGCTAGCCAAGAACTATGGAAAACTCAAAGATGTGAATGTTTGATTTGAATGGACCTTAGTAAAAGGTCGATGAATGTAAATAATGTTATGAATATATGTTACAAGACTGTTGAGAGGGGGATGTGTTGACAAAGAGACCATGATGTTTGAAGAAAGGTGGTGGAAGGCACCTGGAATGGTGGCATTAACTTCCACCAAACCAAACCGTATTTGGTCTTCACTGGCCCAGAGAAACAAGAGTGGCTCGCTGGCCCCGAAATGAATTACTCACGAGGTTGGTAGGTGAAGAGGCTCCTCATGAGTTAATGAGGGATGGGGATGAACCGCCCATCTGTGGAAGCCTCAGACCTGACCACCGCAGGGAAGTTTGTGCCACACGCAACATCACTGGGAAAGAAAAGGCAGGAAAGAGGTGTTGGAAGGAGTTAGACATGACGAAGATCACAAGAGGTGAGAAATCAGAAGGACTCTGGAAAAATATACAGAGTGATTGATGAGCAGAGAAGAAGAAGAGTAACCTTCGTTCTTGACTTCTGACGAACAAAGACTTAGTCTCACAACATCGTGGTCTAAGCTCGGGGGTGGCTAGTGGTAAATCCATTCTGAATCACTGAGCCTACGGTTGGGTGGAAACGAGAACCCCTCTCAGCAGTTGCATCACACCTGGTGTTTTTCTGATAAGTGTTATATCTTGTATCTTGAATTTAAATATTCTGACATATATGCTCATGGTTTGTGAAATTATGAATGATTTTCATATAAGACTTTTTGTATGGTGTTTGATCAGAAATGGTGGCTACATGCTTATATTAGAAAGACCACATATATCTTACGTATATATTTATATTTATGTATATGTATATTTTGAACGGATTCAGTATTCAAGTCTGTTCTCGGGAAATTTATTCCCTTATTTGTCTCAAGTAATGCCCTAGATAGATCTCCCCATAGGGACACCCTTTTTAAAGTTTACCCAAGAATCCGTTGGGGGATTTTATGGCGTAAGTTTGAAAAACCTTGCACGAGAGAGAATGGTCCTCTTAGACTTAGGACATTTCGGCGTTTCGGCACCCGGGGTACCTAAGTGTGAGTTCCCTTGTACTCGCAAGTCTCGAAACCTCGATTCGTGAAATCTTGAAATGATAGCATGCAGATAAGTTAGGACATTTCGACGTTTCAGCACCCGGGGTACCTAAGTGTGAGTTCCCTTGTACTTGCAAGTCCTGAAACCTCGATTCACGAAACCCTAAAATGATAGCATGCAAATAAGTTAGGACATTTTGGTGTTTCAATACCCAAAACAACCCAAGGGTAAGTTTTCCCTTGTACTCACAAGTCCTGAAATCCTGACTTGCGAAACCCCGAAATAGTGGAGTATGTTTAGAGATTCTGATGACTCGGATTTTTCGGCTTTCGGGAAACCTAGGAGTGTGACGCCTTGTTCTCACCTAACGCTAAGTCCCGAAAGGAGAAATGTCGAAATGTCTTAGCACGGATAATATTGGGTGTTTCAGTATTTTGGTACCCAAGATACCTATTGGCAAGTTCTCTTGCACCTGCCAGTCCCGAAAACCCGAAGTGCGAAACCTTGAAATAATAATAGTGAAGACGAGATATGATGTTTCGTTGTTTCAACATTTGAGGTACCTAACGATAAGTTCTCTTGTCGTCGCATATCTCGAAAACCCGGTTTGTGAACTCCCAAGATGGATATATATATATATATATGTATGTAGGTTTTGGAGTTTTGGCTCCCAGGAAACCTAAGTGCGAAACCTCCTATCGTCGCATATCCCAAAATCCCGGTATGGGAAATCCTGAAGGGTAGAATACCAGGGCTTAATCCGAGTTGTTGTTAATCTCGTTAAGTGGTTAGATCCATTTCGAGTTTTATTCCTTTGAAAGACAAGAGAGAAAAGGGAAATACATGCATTGCGATTTCCCGAATCACGAAAGTCGATGAGCACCTCTCCGATAAGGCATGTGGTCATAGTCGTTGATCATATGAGGGATTTTAAAAGGGAAAGGAGGGTTTGTGATAGGATCCTTAGAATTTAAAAAGGAAAGAAAGCCAAAAAGTTTCTAGCCCCTTGGTGGATGTGTTACAAATTGGTATCAGAGCATGGTTACAACACTTGACCTGCTTGGGCTCATGAATGAGTTGCGCAGAAGCTCCATTCGAAACACTCCTAAAAGGAGTAACCCCCTGTCTTAAACTTCTTAATTAAAAGTCAAAGTTAAGAATGAGAACTCTTATTGTGTGTGTGTACATGTGTAAAAAAAAAATATATGAATTATGTATTGGTTATAAATAAATATAAATATTGACTAATAACCAGCGTTTTCCCTTGCACACAAGAGGAATATCAACCATGGAAAATTGCAGATGTAGAAAATGGTGACTCACCATGAAGTGGGGGAGGGCTCCCATAATAGAGACGAAGAGTCTGAAAAAATAATGGCAGTAGGGACCCCTCCAGATCTAGCTGAGATTGTGAGGAGCCTCATGGTCGAATTACAAAGCAGCAAGGTTGACAATGAGAGGATGATGAAAGAACAAGAGAAGCAAACAAAAATTAATGCAGTTTTACTGCAAAGCCTATCCGACCTACAAATACAAATGTAGCATGAACCTGAGGTACAGAAACATGGTCATATCAGTGGCCACACTAAGAGGAGCACCTTAAAAAAGGTCCATACCAGAGGTAAAGGACAAGTGGCAGACGATTCCTCTGGAAAGGAAGCTGGCAGTTCAGAGGAATATTCTAACAACAGAACTAGTTCTTATTCCCGAAGAAGACAGAAGAAGCAAAAGCTTCCCAAGGGTCATAAATTAAAATAATTCAGGAAGGCCAAACCACCCTCCTTCGACGGTGAAATAAATAAGGGAGAGGAAGAAGAGTCCTGGATTCTTAGACTAAAGAAGTATTTCAGAGTCCATGACTTCTCAAAAAATTTGAAGGCCGGAGTGGCCAAATTCAACTTGAATGGAAAGGCTACCATTTGGTGGGAAGAACTTAAGAATGTGAAAGGGGTTCGCGAATAAGAATTGTCTTGGGAAAGATTTGAGAAATACTTCCGGAAGAAGTATCTGTCAGAAAAATATTTCGACGAAAAGACTAAAGAATTCTATGAGCTCAAACTGGGGCAACTCACTATAGAGGAATATGTCAACAGATTCCTTGAGTTGTTGAGGTATGTACCTTATATAAAGGCAGAAAAGGCAAAGGTGAAACATTTCATTAGCAGACTACCTAAGGACTATCGGAACAAAATTGAATTTGATGAGCCAAAGACCCTAGAAGGCACTATCCGAAATGCAAGATATTGTCATGAATGGTTTGGACATCAGAAAGAACCTCACGAAGGTTGGAAACCGAAGAATAGTTTATGATTTCAGAGAAAAGGGATTAAATCCCCAATATTTAATAACTATAATAAGAACTCAAGAATGAGCTTCCCAGCCCAGAGTGTACACCGGCAGAACTTTCCCTCCTTGAGTGGAAATAAAACTTTTGGGTCTGTACTAGTGAAGGATGATAACCCAGAGAGAGAACCTTTGAAATGTTGGGGTTGCAGAGAAGAACATCTACTGAGAGACTGTCCACATTGACAATATAATAGTCGAAGAATTTACATCATCCAGGAGGCTACCACCGTCAGTGATGTGGCCAGGAGTGTACCACAAATTTATGCAGCCTTGGATAATAACCAAGCCAACCACCAAGCTTTAGTGGTGGAAATAGAAGGTATGATTTCCAACCATCTAGTGTCTATTCTGATTGATCCTAGTTCAAACTTGAGTTATATATCCCCTAATACTATTGAGAAGTGTAAACTACAACCACATAAACCTACCAAGCAATGGTTGGTACAGTTAGCCACTGACACCAAAAGAAGGGTAGCAGAGGTCATACCAGCCTACCAATTAATGTTGGGTGAATTCCCCACCCAAGCAACCCTTAACATATTACCCCTGGGATCATATGATCTGTTGATTGGTATGGATTGGCTTTCCGCCCATAAAGCCAGATTGGACTGTTACCATAAAACCTTAGAATGTGTAAGTAAAGAAGGAAAAAGGATGACCCTTCAAGGGATCCAAAAACCTGTCTCGGTGAGACAAATATCAGCTTTACAAATGAGAAGGTATTGCTGAAAAGGATGACCCCTATATGCAATACAGGTGTTGAAAACAATTGAAGGTGAAAAATCAAGCCTCGAAGACCACCCTACCTTGAGAGAATATAGAGATGTATTTCTGGAAGAGGTACCAGGTCTACCTCCAAGAAGGGACATTGAATTCTCGATAGAACTTGCGCCAGGAGCGGTGTTGGTGTCTAGGACACCCTACTGGATGAGCACCCCTGAACTAGTTGAACTCAAATTTCAATTGAGGGAAATGATGGATAAGGGCTATATCTAGACCAGCGTGTCTCCATGGGGAGCACCAGTCCTATTTATGAAAAAGAAGGACGGTACCCTTAGACTGTGTATAGATTATAAAAAACTCAATAAGGTAACCATAAAGAACAAGTACCCCTTGCCCAGGATCGATGACCTATTCGATCAATTGGGGGGTGCGTCTATTTTCTAAAAGATTGACTTGAGGTCGGGATACCATCAAGTCCGAATCAAGGGTGAAGACATCCATAAAACTACCTTCCGGACGAGGTATGGTCACTATGAGTTTGTAGTAGTGTCGTTTGGGTTAACCAATGCCCCTGCCACCTTCATGTGATTGATGAACAATGTACTCAGCAAATTCCTAGACAAATTTGTGCTAGCTTTTATCGATGACATATTAATTTACTCCAAGAATGGAGAAGATCATGAAGAGCATCTTAGACTTATGCTGCAAGTGCTAAGAGAACATCAACTCTATGCCAAATTCAGCAAATGTAAATTCTTCCAGAAGCAAATACATTACTTGGGTCATGTCCTATCCGAAGAAGGGGTAGCAGTAGACCCTGATAATATTAGGTCTATCACAGAATGGCCTACCCCAAGGGATGTTTTGGATATCAGATCCTTTATGGGATTAGCAGGATACTATAGGAGATTTATAAAAGGATTCTCCAAGATTGGTTGTCCAATCACTGCCCTCCAGAAGAAGGGGACAAAATTCACATGGACACAAAAATGTGAAGAAAGATTTCAAGCCCTGAAACATCTACTGACCCACGCACCCATGTTGAAGATCACCGATCCTGAAGCCAACTTCCTCATGTGCACAAATGCCTATAAGGAAGGGCTCAGAGGAGTCCTTATGCAAGGAGGAAGTGTGGTTTTCTATGAATCCAAAAAATTGAATGAGCATGAAGTCAACTATGTGACCCATGATCTAGAGTTGGTTGCCATAGTGCATGCCTTGAAAATGTGGAGGCATTACCTCCTGGGAAGAAAATTTGTACTTATGACAGATCACTACGGATTGCAATATCTGTTTGACCAACCAAAGCTCAATGCCAGAAGAGCTAGGTGGATGTCCCTCCTTAGCGAGTTTGATTTCAAAATCAAACACATTAAAGGAAAATAAAATAGGGTGGCGGATGCCCTTAGCAGAAGCATGAAACAAATTTACCTGGACGCGGTGAGAACCTACGAGATGGATATCAAAGAAAGAGTCATAAATGCACAAGAGACAGACACATTCTTTTAGACCGTGACCTCATACCTGCAGCAAGAACCCACAGAGATAAAGTATGGAGGCTACCAGATGATGGAAGGAGGTTCGCTCACTTACTGAAGAATATTGTATATCCTAGATTGTGACGACTTGAAGAGGTTCATACTGGATGAACTACATAAAAGACCCTATATTGGTCATCCAGAATACCAGAAGATCATCATGGCCACCAGGAAACAATTTTATTGGCCTGGATTGAAGAAATACATAGTTGAGTACCTAGCCAAATGCATAGAATGCCAACAGGTAAAAGCAGAACACTGACACCCAGCAGGATTATTACAACCTCTACCAATCCTGGAATGGAAATGGGAAACCATCTCCATGGATTTCATCACCGGATTACCAACCTCAACCAAATAGAATGACACCATCATGGTAGTGGTGGATAAATTGAGCAAGTCCACTCACTTTATCCCCGTCAAGTCAAGTTGTAAGGCAATAGATATCACCAACGTATTCCTAAAGGAGATATTTAAACTGCATGGTATGTCGAAAGATATTGTGTCTGTCAGAGACACGAAATTCACTTCCAACTTTTGGAAATCACTAATGGTGGGTTTAAAGACCAAATTGTTGTTTAGCACTTCCTATCACCCTCAAACCGATGGACAAATGGAAAGAATGAACCAAATACTAGAAGACATGCTAAGAATGCATGTAATGCATCAACCCAAGAAGTGGGAAGACTACCTACCACTGGTGGAGTTCGCCTACAACAACGACTACCAAGAATCCTTAAAGATGAGTCCCTTCGAAGTCCTCTATGGTAGGCCGTTAAACACTCCTGTCAGTTGGAGTAATCCCATAAACATAATTTCTTTTGGACCTCACATGTTGAAAGAAATGGAACAGCAAGTGACTCAGATAAAACAAAACCTGAAGGTTGCTCAGAATCGACAGAAAAGTTACGCCGACCAAAAGAGAACCCCAAGAGAGTTCAAGATGGGAGACCATGTATATCTCAGAGTTAAACTCCGAAAGAGTTCCCTAAAAATGGGAGCTTGTGCCAAGTTGGCACCTCAGTACTGTGGACCCTTTGAGGTTCTAGATAGAGTGGGACCTATAGCCTACAGGCTAGCACTTCCTCTCACAGTAAAAGCACATAATGTTTTACATGTTTCATTATTGAAGAAATATGTACATGATTCTAATCATATAATTGACTGGTTTGTGATCCTGGTGGAACCAGAGGGAAAATTTCTACCAGAACCTCAATGCATACTAGACAGAAAGGAAACCCTGCTCTAGAACCAAACCATTGCACAGGTCAAGGTGCAGTGGAGACATTTTGTCCCAGATGAGGCTACATGGGAAATGGAGGATGCCATGAAACAGGCATATCCAATTTTGTTTACCTCTGTACATACATATCATGATGATATATAGAACATCGAGGATGATGTTCCTTTAAGGGGGAGGGAATTGTAACACCGTGTTTTCCCCAGTCTATAAAAATAATTATGCTGGTGAAGAACTATGGAAAACTCAAAGATGTGAATGTGTGATTTGAATGGACCTTAGTAAAAGGTCGATGAATGTAAATAATGTTATGGATATATGTTACAGGACTACTGAGAGGGGTATGTGCTGACAAAGAGACCATGATGGCTGAAGAAAGGTGGTGGAAGGCACCCAGAATGGTGGCGTTAACTTCCACCAAACCAAACCATATTTGGTCTTCACTGGCCCGGATAACCAAGAGTGGCTCGCTGGCCCTGAAATGAATTACTTGCCAGGTTGGTAGGTGAAGAGGCTCCTCATGAGTTAATGAGGGATGGGGATGAACTGCCCATCCATGGAAGCCTCATACCTGACCACCACGGGGAATTTTGTGCTACACGCAACCTCGCTGGGAAAGAAAAGGTAGGAAAGAGGTGTGGGAAGGAGTCAGACACGACGAAGATCGCAAGAGGGGAGAAATCAGAAGGACTCTGGAAAAATATACAGAGTGATTGATGAGCAAATAAGAAGGAGAGTAACCTTCGTTCTCGAATTCTGACGAATAGAGACTTAGTCTCACAACATCGTGGTCTAAGCTCGGGGGTGGCTAGTGGTAAATCCATTCAGAATCGCTGAGCCTACTGTTGGGTGGAAACGAGCACCCCTCTCAGCAGTTGCATCACACCTAATGTTTTTCTAATAAGTGTTATATCTTGTATCTTGAATTTAAATATTCTCACATATATGCTCATGGTTTGTGAAATTATGAATGATTTCCATATAATACTGTTTGTATGGTGTTTGATCAGAAATGGTGGCTGCATCCTTATATTGGAAAGACCACATATGTCTTATGTATATATTTATATTTATATATATATGTATATTTTGAATGGATTCAGTATTCATGTCTGTTCTCAGGAAATTTATTCCCTTATTTGTCTCAAGTAATGCCCTGGATAGATCTACCCATAGGGACACCCTTTTTAAAGTTTACCCAAGAATCCACCGGAGGATTTTATGGCATAAGTATGAAAAACCATGCATGAGAGAGAATGGTCCTCTTAGACTTAGGACATTTTGGCGTTTTGGCACCTGGGGTACCTAAGTGTGAGTTCCCTTGTACTTGCAAGTCATAAAACCCTGATTCACGAAATCCCAAAATGATAGCATGTAGATAAGTTAGGACATTTTGGCGTTTCGGCACCCGGGGTACCTAAGTGCGAGTTCCCTTGTAATTGCAAGTCCCGAAACCCTGATTCGCAAAACCCTAAAATGATAGCATGCAGATAAGTTAGGACATTTCGGTGTTTTGGTACCTGGAACAACCCAAGGGTAAGTTTTCCCTTGTACTCGCAAGTCCCGAAATCCCAACTTGCGAAACCACGAAATAGTGGAGTATGTTTAGAGATTTTGATGACTTAGAGTTTTCGGCTTCCAGGAAACCTAGGAGCACGACCCCTTGTTCTCACCTAACACAAAGTCCCGAAAGGAGAAATGCTTAAATGGCTTAGCATGGATAATATTGGGTGTTTCGGTATTTTGGTACCTAAGATACCTATTGGCAAGTTCTCTTGCACCCGCCAGTCCCGAAAACCCGAAGTGCGAAACCCCGAAATAATAATAGTGCAGATGAGATATGGTGTTTCAGCATTCGGGGTACGTAATGATAAGTTCTCCTGTCATTGCATATCCCGAAAACCCAGTTTGCGAACTCCCAAAATAGACGAAGCGATATATATATATATATATATATATATATATATATATATATATATATACTTTTCAGAGTTTCGGCTCCCGGGAATCCTAAGTGCGAAACCTCTTGTCGTCGCATATCCTGAAATGTCAAAAAGGGTAGAATATTAGGGCTTAATCTGAGTTGTTGTTAATCTCATTAAGCGGTTAGATTCGTTTCAGGTTTCGGCCCTTCGAAAGACAAGAGAGAAAAGGGATATACATGCATCATGATTTCCCGAATTCCGAAAGACAACAAGCACCTCTCTGATAAGGCCTGTGGTCATAGCCATTGATCATATGAGGGATTTTAAAAGGGAAAGGAGGGTCTGTGATAGGCTCCTTAGAATTTAAAAAGGAAAGAAAGCTGGAAATTTTCTAGCCCCTTGGTGGGTGTGTTACACGTGGTTCCTTTGTTTCATTGGGATTTGCAGGTGTCTTCGGGTTAGGGTTCAAAATACCATTATGGGCCCCAGATCTCTGTCTTATTTCGCCTTTTTGCGCTATCATCATTTCTTCCTCAACCTGTTCCAAGCTAATTGATTATGTGTCTGAGGTGGTAACATCCTCCAACTCGACCACGTTCTCAGGATGTGTCATTCTTTCCTTATGCCTTTGGTATTTCCGAGTAACCCGTACGTACTGGCTTGGCGCGCTGAACTTTGGTGGGGTCATTATTTCTCAAATTCACACATTTTCTTGCTTTTGCATAAAATGCTAACTAGGGCAAGCACTCTATTTCTCGCTCTGTACTAAAAAATCGCTAAGTGTTGAATAAACACATGCTTTCCTCCTTTATAGACTCGATTGTGTCAGTTTCTTACTTTTTACATGCCTTTGCAACTACTATAGTTTTTCATGCATGTTGTCTCCCGATATTGTCGTCGTAATTGTTGCGCGTGGCTTTTTTTATCCTTCTTGTGGTATAGTCAACTTCTACGTCTTTTTGTGTTTTTCTTTCATTTTCTATTTTTGTATTTATTTTTCCCTCTTTTTCTCCTTTTTATTTATTTTTCTCATTTTTCTGTCCTAATTTCTGCTAGAGTACACTATATACATGCCTTTCTCATTGTGCTATAACTTTTAAGAGTTAGTAGGTCGAATACCCTTGTACAACTTTAGTCAACTACTGTTGATCATTCCTTTCAGTTCTATTCCTCCCAAATATTTTAACTATACATATCCTCCATCTATGACAATATTTAATTCATATCGCCCTAGCCAATGCATTATAAATTTACTAGGATGTTGAAAAACTTAATGTCATAGAGCAGGACTAGGTCTCCTTCCTTAAATATATTCTTCTTAATATGTATGTCATGCCAGGATTTGTCTCTTTCTTTCTATACTTCCTGATGAAATCCTTCCAGAATCCTATCCTCTTCCATCTCCATTAGTTTATTTAACCTTTCCTTTACTTCCCCTCTTTTTGTCATGTTGGTAATTGTTGCTACGCGCAGATTGGGTACCAGAAATTCTAAGGGAACTATTGCTTCTTTCCCATACACCACTCTGAATGGAATATGTCCTATAAACTTATTACAAGTGGTCCTATATGCCCATAGTATTGTTGGTATATTCAAGTCCCAATTATCCTTGTTGAAATTGCAGATCTTTGTCAAAGCATTCTCCAAGATCTTATTGAAGGCTTATACTCCTCCATTTTCCTGGGGATGGTATGGTATAATATTATGGTGATAGAATTAAAAATACTTAGTCATAGCCTTGACAGTACTATTGATAAAGTGAGTGCTTTGGTCACTCATCAAAATCCTTGGACATCCAAATCTGGTGATCACTTTCTCAAACAAGAAGTGTGTGGTTGTCTCCACGCTGCAGTCTTTTATTGGTGTTGCTTTTTCCCATCTTGTTAAGTATTCAGTCACAATAATGATATATCTAGCTCCTAACCTTTTTTATAGTGGGTTTCTTGGTCCCACAAAGTCTATTGGCCATTTTTCAAATACATCTCATCTCTTTTTTTGGGTTTGAGAACCCTATGACAGACATCACATTTATGGAAATATTCCTTGGCATATTTATGGACTATTGGCCACCATAATCCTACACACAATACCTTCTATGTGGTATATTTTCCTATAGAGTGTCCTCCAGCTATACCTTCATGAGCTTCTCCCAAAATTATGGGCCTTTCATGTTCTAATACACACCTTCACAAAATGTTATTTGCGCCCATGTTGTACAAATGTCCTACAATAAGTTGATAGTTTGCAGCTCTGACTACCAGATTCTTCTTTTGCACAATGCTAAACTCTTGTGGCGCACTCCTTGTACTTAAGTTTTCAATAATATCAGTGAAATATTCATCAACTATCTGTACTGAAAATAGTTTCGCATCAGGGAAGTTGTCCACCAAGTTGGTAGGCTCTTATGCATTAGTTACCCTTGACAGGTGATCAGGTCCTACATTCAGTTTCCCAAGTTTGACTATCATTTTGAAATCAAATTATTGGAATAAAAACAACCATCTACAGATCCTCCCCCCCAACATTGGCTTGTTGACTAGATATTTGAGGGCAGAATGATTTGTGAACATCTTAAATTGTTTACCCATTAAATAGTTCTTGAACTTCTAAAGTGCACATACCATGGCTATGCCTTCTTTTTCTATGGTGTTGTAATTCTGCTATGATTCTGACAATTTTCTTCTTGCAAAGTCTATAGGATGGTCTAAGTCCCCTGCACCTAGTTGTGCCATAATTGCTCCAAGTGCTATGGATTATGCATATACATGCACATGAAATGTATTTTCCCAATCTGGGAGTACTAGGATAGGTGTTGTGACCATATTTTATTTTAAGGTGTCCAATCCTTGTTGACATTCATTCCACTAAAATATGATATCCTTGTTTAACAATTTTTCCATTGGTGTAGTAATTTGTGCATACCCCTGTATAAAATTCATGTAATAGCCTATATGTCCTAGTGTTTCTCTTAACTGACACACTGAATTCGGTGGTGGTAATTTGATAATGACTACAATCCTAGCATGATCCACTAGTAAATCTTATTTACACACTATAAGTCCCAACAATATTCCAAAAGGTGCCCCAAAAAATGAATTTCTTAATATTCAATGATATCTGACATTTCCTGCATATTTCCAACATTAGTCTTAACACTTGTACATGGTCCTTTAATAGAATATATATAGTCTAGTCATCCAGGTATACTTCTAGAAAATGATGTATGAATTCCTTAAAATAAGCTATGACTACTCTTGAAAATATGGCTTATGCATTCTAAAACCCAAATTGCATGACTGTATATTGGTAGGATCCCCATTCCATGGAAAAAGTAGTCTTATACCTATCCTTTGGAGCTATTTTGATCTGATGGTAACTTGAGAATCCATTTGTAAATGAATATTCTTCCTAGCCTCCCACGTTCTCTAAGACATCATCTGTGAAAGGGGTAGGGAAAGGGTCATGTAAGAAAGCATCATTCAATTTTCTCAAATATACACAGATCCTTATCCCCCATTTTTTATTTTCTTGGAATAACATAGGAATTTTCCATTCAGATTCCTCTACTGGTTCTATGATACCAACTTCCAACATTATATCAATTCCTTCTTTCACTTTCTTCTTGTATACTAGATTCAGCTTGTAAGGTATTTTTTTGACAGGCCTTGCATCAAGTTTGAGAGGTATACTCATCTCTCCTATCTCTCCTTCTATGCCTTTCATCTCTCTAAATTTAATTGGGAACATGTCATTGTATTCGTGCAATAAATTTGCTAATCTTTCTATTGTTTGTTCATCCCAATAGTCTCCAATACTTTCCATTTTAGGATTTTTAGTTGTCCCAATTTTGACTTTATTAACTTTGATTGGTGTCCCATTGTAGGATTCCAGATATGGACCTTCCACTTCTCTTTCTCCTTCAATTTATGTAATCTGAATGTTGCGTGAATCATCCTCATCTGGTGGTGCTTCTTCAACATGATAGAATCAAAGTAGTTCTTTGACTGTCTGTCTATTTTGTTGTTGATACTCTGTCATGATTTCAACCTCTGATTCATCAATAAATATCACACCTATTATCTTCTTCAACACTGAATCAATGGTGGGGTTCTCATATTGAAATGAGAAATTTACTACAAAGTTTTGTTGTAATATTTTCCATTCTATAGTGCCTCTGCGCATCTATTGGTATACATACCAGTTCTCTAGGATTCCTTCCAATGTATGGATAAAGTGATGAGGCCATTCTTTTGGTGGTGTCATCCTCCATTGTGTTCTTCACTTATCCAAGTGTTATGTTGGTGTTCCTTTCCTATCACACCTCTTCATTTTATTTCTCCCTCATTCTGCGCCAAATCTAATGTGAAGTAATGGTTTTCACTGATACCAGTCCTGAATTGTTTCTTTGTGCACACCCCACCTTCTTGTAGGTGTGGCCTTGAGTGAAATATCTAGGGATAAGAGCCTCTAATTTTCTAATACTTCATCTTCATATTTTGTCAGAAATTCCTCTAAGTTATTCACCCCATGAAAACTAGGAGGTTCACTTATCTTTGTACCAACTCATCTTACTACACAGTCTATTCTTCTGCACCTTCTTGTGTAAACTTCATGTAATCGTTGTTGCCAATTATCCAAACCTGTATCTAATTCAAAAGCACATGATGTGATGCTTCTCCAGTCGAGTACCCCATATGCATTTGGGTTGACATAATCTTCTTCGCGCATAATGGTTCTGTACAATTAGTTTATTTCCTCCATATCTAAACAAGTGGGTTCTACAAAAATTTCTCCTTTTGAAGGGTATAATGATGTAATGACTCTATATTCACCTGATTCAAACGTCATTTTCCTTGTCTTCAGGTTGATTATGGCATGTTTATCAAATTCCCAATCTAGTACAAGAAATGATGGATAAGGTGTTTTTCCATCTACTATCTCTATTACTTCAAAATATGTCATAGTGCGCACTCCATCCAAATTTATTGTCACACCTTTAAGTCTTCCAATTGGCATCACTCTGTGTTGATTTTCTAATTTCAATTGGATAGGTGAATATCCTAGTATGGGTTCTCCCATACATTGCCATGTCTTCTTAGGTAAAAAATTTATTTCAGAGCCTAAGTCTAGTATAATATCACCCATATTGAAATCCCCAATGTTAGCATTTAGTCTGAATTCCCTCCTTTTCCTTCTTCTTGTATGGAGATGATTGACTATTTTCTATTCTAATTTTCCTTCTACCTCTATGGTACATCTTTCTAGTAGATTTTGTAAGATCTTAAGATATTATGGATCCTTTAATAACTTAACACAGGATTGTAGAATTTTTTTTATGTTACTTAGTTTCTATAAAGGTTGAACTTCATTGGTGTGATCCATTGAGGAGGGAATTTTGTACATTGGTGAGTTCTGAGTTTGTTGTGAAACTGATGTAGATGCAACATTTTTCTTGAGAAATTCTTGTCTTTCCTCCTTGAATGTTTCATTTTCTTTCTATGCATCAAACTACTTCTATGGTTCGGTATTCTTCTTCACCCATTGGTGTTTCCCTAGATCATGTCTTATCGTGTCAGTTCTTGTCTTATCTCCTCCTCGCTTGACTATGTTGATGTTTCTTCCATCATCCCTAGATTTTCTAGATATCCACTAGACCTTCTGTTTGTTTTCGCTCCTTTTTTCTTGGATCTTCCCTAATAGTGTCAAATAATATTATGTATCATGGTCTGTTGCACGATAGTACATACATGTTACTGGTGGAAGTGGAAACTCCCTTGCATAATTTCCTAGTTGTTGATAGTTGTGTCACACTACTGGACCTCTAACTCATCCAAATACTCCTCTACCTCATCCTACACCTATGTATCCACCTCGATCTCCTCGCGGTGCATTGTACTGAGGTACTTGATTGTACTGCCTGAGGTTATACTGTATCTGTGCATTATTGTATTGTGGTTGTGTAATATTATACTATTGTTGTGCATTGTTGTATGGAGGTGGTACTTGGTTGAACTGAGGTGCATCTTGTGTTGTAACCATTTCTTCTTGCACCCTATAAGTATCTGAATTTATTTCTTTCATCAACTACATCATCCTACAATCTTTATCATAATGACCCACTGACTTGCAAAAATTGCAATATGAAGTTTGGGTATTGTCTTATAATTATGCATCATTGGACAATGATATGGATCATGCCCATGTTTTTTTACAAATCTTGCACCATGGTCCTCCTATTGGAAAAGGGTTCGGTACTCCTGTGGCCATGTACTGCACAAAAGTTGAACATTCATTCTTATGGTCTTTTTATGTCCTGCATGTGGTACACCAAAAAACTTATCTTTTCTCTTTTCCCTTATTCTAGTTAAGTTGAAATGTTAGGTTCTTCATATCCTCCTTCAACTCCTCTATTGTTGGATCTGCCTTTTGATACTGGTTCTCTTCAAGTTGTAAGGATTCCTGCAGAGCCTCTTCCCGAGTTTGGAACTTCTGTTGTCTTAAGGGGTATTTCAAATGTGATAACAATGAGTTCACAAATAAGTGCATATGTTGCATGTCAATAATTGCATACTTCAACTTACCTTTCAAGCATTTAAACCTCTAATAAATCTCCCAAATAGACTCACCTAGTTTTTGCCTCATTTCAATCATTTCATTCATATACTAAACTTCTGAGCTAGGCTTCTGAAATTCATTTATCAATAGTTTTTTCATGTCTATAATAGTCCTTTTTAGTCCTTGTGGACTGTTTACATCTAGGCTCATGTACCAGTCCAGTGCGTGGTATCTTAGTGTGATAGATAACTATGCAAGTTTTGTATCCTCATTTATGATATTCTTTGCTTCCCACATCTTCTTGCAGATGAATAAGTGATTTTCAGGGTCGTCTGATGCCTCTCCCTGAAATTATGGTAAACTGATTGTGGGGTTCTGTCTTTCCATTCTGAACTGTGTTGAACTATGACCTTCGTGTGGTGTAGATATTTGAATGTTACATCCTGAACTGGATCCCCTAGTTGATGCTTCTTGTTTGTATGTGTTTCCTACTGTCTTTATTTCACTAAAATTTGGTTTTCTAAATGTTGGTATTATTTCTGGTGTACTAATTGCACATTGGGTTGTAGGTTCCACACTGACGGTGACCTGGATTTGAGTTCTGCCTTCTATTCCTTCCCTTGGACCTCTTGTCTTCCTTTTATATGTTTTGGGCAGTATTTACTCAATCTTCTCCACAGCTTGGAGATCCTCTACCTCTTTCTAATCACTTTCCAAGCCCTCTCCATCAACTATGGCTCTCTTCTTGTTATTCATCTTATATTGTTAGGGTGCTTTGTTGCACGTCTTTTCAACTATTGCCATTATCTATTTTATTTGGTCTTCCTTCATCATAATTGGGTCCATGGACTCATTATTATTTCCCTTATCAATTTCTTCTTCCATTTCTCCACCTCTTTTCAGTTCTTACCCCCTTCCCTGATGCACATAGGGAAGTTTAGCTATCATATTCCATGGTCATCATACCATTGTTATACACTAAAATTTTGATAGAAGTATACATTAATATGATATACATACCTCTGGGTCATTTTAGAAAATCCTTCTCTGTTGCGCTCTACGACTTCACGATATATACTTCAAATTCAGTGATAAACCCTGCAACAATACTATCTAACCAAAAATCTATTACGCATGTAAATTTTTTGTTAACTTGTTGTAACTACGCGATATCCATAGGATTCCACTCCAGTTGTCTGATTTGATTTGTAGGGTGGTTTTATTTTAACCTCAATATCCACTCCTACAACAAATGTGGGAAATCAAAGAAAAATACTTCATGCAAGTCGCTAAACACGTATTTGTCCAGATATTTGCATGATGTTAACTTAGGGATTTTGTTATCCTTCTGTGTAAGTTCAAGTTCCTTTATTTTCAACCATATTTTGATCTCCACCTTCGTTGGATTCCATGGACTGAACATTCCTTTTTATACCCTCATTCGTTGCATGCTTCTTCTATGGATCTCGCCCACTCAATCCTATGCAGTTATAGCTAGAAAAAAAACCATTTGTTGGTTTATATATATCACTTCTACTTATTGGTTTGACCCATGTTCATATCTCAAAAGGTTTCCAACAAAACCTTTTAAATATATCGACCCTCCTAGTAAACCAAAAGGAAACACAACACAGAGTGCATTGCGTAGTCTCACCCTAGATATCTTTATGGGTGACTACAAAGCTCAAGTTCTTGAAGTCTAGGAATGAGTGGGGATATGGGAATGTATTTTATCTTTTTCATGCATTAATCTTTGTTATTCATTCAAGTCTTCCTAGGGTTCATTCATCTTTAACCTCATGCATGCATTCCAATACATATAGTGAATCATTCATTCATAAAATAACCACTGACACAAAGTAAACATGCAAGACACATCACATAAGACACAATTTTTACCATGGTTCACCCCCTCTTGGGATACATCCACAAATATTTGGATTCTCTTCTCTTTTATTCAATTTGCTACAAAATATGGTGTTGTGAGCATTACATATTCCATCAAACAATCATGAAGAGGTTCAAGAACCTTTGTGAGGAAGAATAGATCACACTAGGCTCCTCAACTTGTGATGTAACATTAGAAATCTACCTTACATGACTCTTTTACAACCTTATTACAAAAATAGGTGAACTACCACCAACCGAACCCCTAACCTAGAACTCCTAGGTTCTTATTTATACTACTTTTCAAGCTTATAGCCATTACAATATTTATCCAAACCCTAACCCTATCATAGTTAGGCTTGCCCGCCTACGTGCCACGTTGCTTTCCCTCTTTTCATGTTGTTTTTCCTTTTTGTTTTGCATGCTTCTTTCTTTCCATCGATTGCACACGTTCCAAAATTAGGTTTTATTTCTAAAATTAGGTCTTTCCCAAAATAAACCTTTTCTCCAAAATTATGCATGCTCCCAAAATCACCTTCCTTCTCAAAATATGCCTATGGCTAACACCAAGATATGCAAGAATATGGTGATAATATATAATGTTAGTGTATATATTAGCATAATCCATTAACATACATGAAAAATACACCCATGTAATAATAATTCAAATATTTGCAAGATATCAATTGGACGAGAAAATATTATTTCTATTAAAATAATTGGTGGCACAGGGGCAGACCCAGGGTTCAACTCTAATAGTGCACCAACAAGCCCTAACTACTTGCCCTTTCAGCAACACTTACAAAGAATATGCAGTCTCACCCGAAGTAGCAATAGCGGGTTGTAGGATACATGTATCTACAACTAGAGGAAATGCAAGTGAATCCAAAGAACAACAACACACATAGATCTAGTTATTATTTACCATATTAAGTCTACTTCACACAGTTATATCTCAAATCTAGCACAATAATGCAACAACAGAATAATAGAAAGAAAGGAACACAACATCAATCACACATAACAACATATACATGGTTCACCCTCTCCCTAGGACTATGTCCGCAGAACTGTGTTTCTTGATATACTAAAGGAAAACATACAGTTCTATCTACACACTTAGCTTACAGATATCTCTCTCCTTCTCTCCCCTCCTTGTGCACCCAGCTACAAGGTTGATCTTCTCACCCAACTGAAGATCTTACAATAAAACAATATTCTCACAACACAATACTCTCCTTACACAACAACAATAATCACTCGACATCAACAATACAATCCTCTTGGAACTCGGAATGACTCGATCCCAGGTCATCTCGACCTTTATTTATACCTTACATGACAATGTCTAGGTGTCAAAACCCTATATCTCAAAACCCAAGGTGTCTAAAACCCTAGGTCACCTTGACCCACATTTTCAAGGCTTTGCCAACCTGTCTTTCCTTCTTTCTTGCGAGGTTCTCCAAATCATCCGTTGGTGGATTTTTCTTCTTGTTGATTTTCCCACGATCCATCTTCCTTGTTGATTTGTCCTCATCGGTATTCTCATTCAATGAATCATTTTCCCTTACTTTGCTCCTTCTTTTCTGCTTCTTTGACCAGTTCGACCCAATATTAGTCACTATGCCTTTCACGCAGTTCGTACTTCACCTTTCTTCCTGAATATTCACTTTCTTCCATAACCAAGGGCCAGCAACCCCCCAACACTCACATGTGACTCGTCCCGTGTCACTGTAGGTCTGAACCATCTGTTTTACTTCGACTTCAGACTATGCGGAGTAGCCTATGCTTTCTACTCTGTCCCTCCCTTCCTTGTGCAGATTGTCTTTTCTGTGTTTGGTACGCATTTTGAACTACACCTGGTAACTATACCCTTCTTCTTATGCTTTTACTAATATTTTCGAGGCAATTGGTTTTCATAGTACAATTTCAACCATCTCACATTCACTAAACCTTCCTTCCATTCTCCATTCAAAGTCTTCAAATACGCAACTCCTCCTTCTGTAACATAGGCAACCTCATATGGCCCAAGCCATTGTGTCTTGAACTTGCCTAGATGCTTTATGAACTTGCTGTCATATACCAATACCAGATCTCCTTGTCTAAATTCTTTGTTCTTGATGTGTCTGTCATGGTAGGCCTTATCTCATTCCTTATATACCTACTAATGAAATCCTGCAATAAACTTGTCTTCTTCCAGTTCTACCAATTGCGCAAGCCTTTCTTTCACAATGCCTGTGTCATCCATATTTGTGAATGCTACAATTCTCAAACTAGGAACCAAATACTCCATAGGTACCACTGCTTCTAGACCATAAACCAACTTAAAGGGAGTCTGCATTGTCAACTTCTTTCAAGTAGTTCTGTATGCCCATAACACTGCTAGTACTCTCAAATCCCAATAATCTTTGTTTACACTGCAAATCTTCATCAGTGTTGTCTCCAAGATCTTATTGAAATCTTAGACTGTTCCATTCACTTGTGGGTGGTATGGCTTACTCTTCTGATGATGAACTTCAAATTCCTGAGTCAAGGCTTCAAGAGTCTTATTGATAAAATGCGTACCTTGATCATTCATAAGGATATTCGGGCATCCAAATCGGGTTATTATATCATCAAATTTGAACCACGCAGTTGTAGTTGGCATGTAGTCCTTAACTTCTCTTGCCTCTTCCCATTTGGTCAAATACTCGGTCACAATGATGATTTAATTAGCTCTTGTGCACTTTCCTAGTGGGTTGATAGGTCCCACAAAGTCAATGGCCCATTTCTCAAATGTATGTAAAGTTAGATGAGGTGCTAAAGGCATCTCATCTCTTCAAGAAGGTTTCCCAACTCTTTGGCATACATCATAGGCTCTATATGTTGGATTACTGAGAAGGGGGGTGAATCAGTAATAGTGTAATTATAATCCTTTTTCTTCAAATAATCCAAGTGTTATATCAATGTAGAATTATTATCCAATAATGATCAATAAGAAATGAACAATCACACACATACACAATACACCAGTGTTTTATGTGGAAACCCAAATAGGGAGAAAACCACGTAATGATTTTTCTTATATGTCTTGAAGAATTACATTCATTGGAAGCACCAACTTCCTTTGTTTTCCAGCTACAACTGGAAGGAGGTTCCAACCCCCTAGTTTCTTAGGCTACAACCTGAGGGAATCTCCAACTCCCCAATTCTATGGCTACAACTAGAAAGAGGCTACAACCCCCTATGTTCTCTGGCTACAACTGGAAGGTGGCTACAACCACCTGTCCTTGCCCCCATCCAACAGCCCTGAAGTAGAAGTAGAATGATGAAACCACTGTCACACTATAACTATGAGATATACTGCTGTAAACTTGTACCAATCAACCTGTACCAAACAACCTATACCAATAACCTGAACCATGCATCAACCATGCATCAATCTGTACCTCAACCTATAATCAACTTGTACCATAAACAAGTGCATCGACCATGCACCAACCTGTACCATAAACAAGTGCATCAATCATGCACCAAGTATGTACCAATCATGTGTCAATTACTCATCAACTTTGACTCATCAATATGTACCAACATCATCAACTATACACCTCATGTATGTTCCAACTCATCAACTACTTGTATCAACCATGTACCCAACTTGTACCTCAACAAAAAAACCTCATCAATTTTTTCATACAAATATGATTTGTAACTTTGTAATAGACCTGGTGTATATTATCACATATCTGCAAACCTTCCTTAACTTTAAACAAGAGACTAGAATTTTAATCAAACTTTTCTTTAGTCTCACATGACTAGTTTTGGATTAGTCAACAACCCTAACTTGAAATAATCATAACTTTGTACCTGTAATGAATAAAGATATGAAACTGATATACAATGTTCTTTAGTTTGTTTTATGCAATTCCTCCAGGTTTCACTACTTGGAACCTCTAATAAAAAGAGTTATATCAAAAATGACATACCTTGTTGAATTCTGGCTTATTTTAGAGAGAGACCTTGTAGAGCGTTCCCCGCATGAAATATTTTTTGAATCAATTTGAAAGTGTTACATAGAATACTATAGACTGTACTCTAAACAAAACATGTTTTCTCACTTAATTTGGATATTTTATGAAGAAGTTATGACATTTTTACCCGAAACACTTGTTTTTGACTAGTTTCAGGACTAGCCACAAACCCTATTTTCCACGGAGTGAAACTCCAAAAAAACAATGACCCACAAGTTGAATTTTTTACCAAGGATAATTGTATATGTTTCCTAAATGGAAGAGAAATTTCATGGTTTGAATCATTCTAGAAAAAAAATTATTGCAAAAATGGTGACATGACCTGTAAATAACATACCTTAGAAAGCATCATCAAAAGAATTTATCCTTCCTTGAATTCTGGCCTTCTTTTCTTCACCTTCCCTTAGAAATTAGGCTTATATATCCTTTTGTTACCTTAGACACCTATAGGTATTCAATATGCTCAAGTGTTTCTAAAATGAGAGAGCCTTGCCTCTTATTTTTACTCTCCAAGTAGCTTCCTTAAAAACATCTTCTAGGTCACTTTGTCCACTTTCCTTATTTTAGGGTTAACCCACTTCTAATTTCTCTATTAAATTTATTATTTAAATAATTTATTTTGTATTCAATTTGAATTATAGTACACTCATCAATTCACTTTATTATTTACCTTCTAAAATCTCTTAAACCACGTTGACTACTTTGACCTTTTGGGGCTTCTAGATGACATAAGAGGGTCCTCCAAATTCGTAAGGCCATAACTCTCAAACTGTGAGGAGTTATGTGACGTTCCACATACCACCAGAAATGGAATGACATGTATCATCCATATATAATAGTATCACCTTAAAACATATCAAAACTCATACCATTATCCATCAAACAAACTTGGGTCCATTACCCAAACCTAGGTTCTCCAACTTCTCATGGCCATAACTCTCTAACCGTGAGTAGTTATGTGAAGTTCCACATACCACCAGAAATGGAATGACAAGAAATATACATACATGATAGTTTAAATAAAAAAATTCACTAACCTTCATCTCATTATTCCACAAATAAGCATGGATTCTCTAACCATACTTCTAGGATAACTCAATCCACAAAACGTCTTCCCATGAGGGATTTAACCATAAGGGGACCACTTTGGAGTTCATCCATTTCTACTTATTATCAACCATGACAAGACAATAATGAGTCATATTTAAATCAAACAATCTTGGATCCATTACCCAACCTTTGTGCTACGGGGATTTCTTCAAGGGTTGACAACAATAACAACCATCCTTAATCAACAATCTCCCCCTTTGGCATTGATGGAAACACTCTGATGCAATACTGAAATCATATAACTCATGCTCCCCTTGGAACCATGCCTATGTCCTCTACATCTGATAAATCTTCTCCCCCTGGACCCATGCCTCTGTCCTCTACATATGATAAATCTCTCCCCCTTTGTCATCAATGACAAAGGTATCTTTCAATCTGGGGCTACTCTCCCTGACTGAATTGTCTTCTTATGGTGCTTCCTCATGTACATCTAAGAAATATAAGATAATCATTAAAAATCATTCATTTTGGAGTCGAAATAACTCTGATTCTCTGGTGAAGATACTCAAAGGCTTCCTGTGGAAGTGGTTTTGTAAAGATGTCTACCACTTGTTCTTTTGTTCCCACATACTCAACTCTGATTTTATTTTCTGCAACCTGTTCCCGTAAAAAGTGATACTTGTTTGGAATGTGCTTCATCTTGGAGTGCATAACCATATTCTTTGAGATACTGATGGTTCTTGTATTATCACAATAGATTGGAATGGGTTCATCATACTCAACCTGTATATCTGTCAGAGTTTGTTTCATCCAAAGAACCTGTGTACAACATGATGTTGTTGCAATGTACTCTACCTCGATTGTAGATAAGGATATTGATGATTGTTTCTTTCTTAGCCATGATACTAAACACTCACCCAAGTAGAATGTTGCTCCACTGGTGCTTCGTCGATCATCAATACAACCTGCCCAATCTACATCTGTGTAGGAAATAAGTGATAGATCCTTTCCTTTTGGATACCATAATCCAAACTCTTCCATTCCTTTGAGATATCTGAAAATCCTCTTCACTGATAATACATGTGATTCATTTGGTGTTGCTTGAAATCCTGCCACATGTCCAACTACCTACATTACATCTAGTCTAAATTTTTTCACATATAGTAAACTGCCAATCATTGACCTGTATTGCCTCTAATCTGTAGACTTTGAATCATAATCTTTTCTCAACTCGCAACTGGTTTGCAAGGGAGTGATAACTGGTTTGCAATCTTCCAAACCAAACCTTTTTAGTATTTATCTGATATACTTGGTTTGAGAAATAAAAATTCCTTGGTTTCTTTGGCATATCTAAAGTCCCAAAAAGAAGGATAGTTCTCCAAGTAACGACATTTCAAATTCATTGTGCATATCTTTTGCAAATTTCTGGCTTAACCTGTCACCATCACTACCAAAAATAATATCATCAACATAAACTTGAATTAATAATATATTACCTTGACTTACCTTGATGTAGAGGTTGTTGTCTGCACTTCCTCTTCTGAACCCTGCTTGTTGTAGATAATTATGCAGTCTAGAGTACCATGCTCTAGGAGCCTGTTTTAGACCATACAAGGCCTTCTTTAATTTACACAAATAATATGTGTTTTCTGAAAACTGAAATCCTTATGTTTGTTCAATGTAGACTTCTTCTTCAAGTTCCCCATTTAGAAAAGTTGATTTTACGTCCATTTGATACATTTTAATATTTTTGGAGCATGAATAAGCTAAAAGAAAACATATTTCTTCCATTCTAGCAACTGGGGCAAATGTCTCTTCAAAGTCGATTCCTTCAACCTGTGCATATCCTTTACATACCAATATAGATTTTTTCCTTGTAACCTGTCTATGTTCATTCAATTTATTCTTGAAGACTCACTTTGTGCCGATCACATTCTTATTCTTTGGTCTTGGAACTAGTTCCAAAGTGTCATTTTTCTCTATTTGATCCAATTCTTCATCCATGGCCTTATTCCAAGATTCATCCTTGTTGGCTTCTTCAAAATAGTTTGGTTCAATTGTAGATAAGAGTGCTAGGTGTGTTGGTTTTGGTGAACAGATTCTTCTTCTAGTCTCAACTCCTGCATCTTTGTTTCCAATAATTTGATCTAAAGGATGATTCTTCTGTACTCATTTACTGGGTGTCTTTGGAGACACTTGCTGAACTTGATTTTTTGCTTCTGTTAGATTATCTTCATCTTCCTCTTCTACTTATTTTTCATCTTCTGCTTCTTCTTCTAAGGGTTGTTTCATTGATTCATTTTCTTCCTTTGATTCTAGTCTGCCTGTTTCATCAATTGTTACATTCATGCTTTCCACAACTTTTTTCAATCTTATATTGTAACACTTGTATTCTTTCCTTGTACTTGAGTAACCAACAAGTACTCCTTTGTCCACATGAGATTCAAACTTTTCCATTCCACCATATTCTCTTTTGATATAACATTTGCTTCCAAAAACTCTGAAGTTCTTTACATTTGTTGGTCTTCCTTTCCATAGTTCGTAAGGAGTTTTTTCAATGTTGTTTCTGAGCATTACTTTGTTTTGAATGTGAATTGTTGTATGCACCGCCTGTGTCCAAAAAATATCTGTCAATTTCGAATCCATTAACATTGTTCGAGCCATTTCTTGTATTGTCTTGTTCTTTCTTTCAACAACTCCATTATGTTGAGGTGTCCTACAAATGGAGAATTTCCTGTTTATTCCATGATTGTTGCAGTAGTCCATAAATTCCTTTGAGGTGAACTCTCCTCCATTATCATATCTCAAGCATTTGATTTTTGAATCCATTTCATTTTCAACCATTTCCTTGTAGATCTTGAAGTTTTCAAAAACTTCTGACTTATTCTTGAGAAAGAAAACTGCAGTCATTCTTATATAATCATCAACTAATAACATGAATTATTTCTCACCTTTTAATCCCTTTGTTTTAGTTGGTCCAACTAGATCAATATGCATAATTTCTAGTGGTCTTGTTGTTGAATATTCGTTTGATTTAAACCTAGTCTTTGTTTTCTTTCCTTGTTGACAATGCATGCATAAAGTGTTGGTTGGTTTCGTGATCTGGAGCATTTCTTTGGCTGCTTCTCTTTTGTTGACTTTGACAAGGTTATCAAAATATATGTGCCCCATTATTCTGTGCCATAGCCAACTTTCATATTCCTTTCCTAGACAACACTTTTCATTTCCAATTTCACTTAACACATATATGTTGCTTGAAGTTCTTGCAGTT
>ML821318.1:68893-83653 GCA_009831015.1 Picea engelmannii
GGCACCTACTAGCAGGTTGATTGGCACATGTTTTATGGAGGATTTGGCATACATGTATGGGATTCATCATTTTGTGGTATTGGTGCATGGTGGTGTACATGTTTTGGTACACTCATATATGACATATGCTTGATGATACTATGTTGTTGGTATTACTTGATTAGCACAACAATTGGTATTTGTTTGATACGTGGTTATGGTACTTGGTTCATGATGGATACATATCATGAGTGATATGACACATCATTGGCATATTGGTGGATGCACATGGTTGGCATATTGGTAGATGCACATGTTGGCATGTTTATAGAGGCATATGATTGATACATTCCATGGATAATATCTTTTGGCACATTGCATGATATTGATGTACATAGGTTTTGTGCATGATGAGCACACATTTTGGTACAAGATGTACATGGTTGATATTTTACTCATGATTATTTATTTCATTGTTGACATATATTTTTCTTCATTATGTTTGGTATAGAATGAGTTTGATGCATGAATAGGTCCAAGGATCGTTATATGGTAGCACATTGTTCATCTCGTAGAGAAGATAGGGGAGACATACCCATAGGGGGAGTCATTCTTCTTCCCATGATTCTAGGAGGAGCTATTTATCAGATGCATACCTAGAAAAGAGCCCTCTATTTGAAGAAGGAGAACAGAGGCATAATTCCAGGAGGAGCGATGGTAACAGGGGGAGTATGTTCGATGTATTTTCAGCATTACATCAGAGTGATATCCTGTGTTCAAAAGGGGAGAGATTATTCAGAGGAATATCAAAAGCACTCAGACAGGGGGAGCAGCCCCAAGGAAATTTCAAGCAGGAGGAGTCGCCCCAAGAGGAAAATGGCCCTTTGCCATTGATGTTAAAGGGGGAGATATAGTCACATTGATGTGATTGATGATTATTGATTGGGAGAGATAGTCACATTTGGGAGAGATAGTCACATTGACTATTGATGTAGAGCATTCCTTATCTACATGTTGACATCAATAATTGGTAATTGGTGTTGACATCAATATTGGTATTGCCATCAATGCCAAAGGGGGATATTGTTGGATCATGTTGTCATTGATGCCAATGGTTTGATTGATTGATGTCATTGATTGATGTCAAGTGATTGATAAGGTGCACAAATGTATGAACTCCAAAGTGGTCCCCTTATGGTGAAAGCAGTCAGAGGAAGACGCTTTGCGGATTGAGTTATCCTAGAAGAATGGTTGGAGGACCCATGCTCTCATTATTTTCTTATCATGCTTGATAAGGTGCACAAATGGATGAACTCCAATGTGGTCCCCTTATGGTGAAATCCCTCATGGGAAGACGCTTTGCAGATTGAGTTATCCTAGAAGAATGGTTGGAGGACCCATGCTTGTATGTAGAATAATGAGATGAAGATCAAGGAAATTGTTGGTGAAACTATCCTAGATGGATAGTGCTTGTCATGCCATTTACGGTGGTATGTGGAATGTCACATAACTCCTCATGGTTTGAGAGTTATGGCCTTACGAAATTGAAGGACCCCCATATGAAGGCTTGAAGCCCACAAGGTCAAAGAATTCAAAGTGCTTGAAAAGAAGAAATCATTATTTAAATGATAAAGTAAAGTGACCAAGTCAAGGTGGATTATTTATATAATAAAGAGAAGTGACAAAATCAAGAAAGATTATTTAAATGATAAAGTAAGGTGACAAAATCAAGAAGGAAAATTTAAATGATAAAGTAGTGGAGAACATTCTAATTATGGAAAGTGGTTGACCCTAAAAATGAGGAAAATAGGTTAAGTGACCTAGAAATGGGTTAAGTGACCTAGAAATAGGTTAAGTAACGTAGAAATGGGTTAATCAACATATAAATAGGTTAAGTGACCTAGAAATGGGTTAAGTGACCTAGAAGATGGAGGGTATAAATAAGAAGAAAGGATCTCTCATTTGAGATCACACTTGAGCATATTGAAGATATATAGGTGACTGAGGTAACCAAAGGATATCTAAGACAAATTTCAGAGGGAAGGTGAAGAAAAGAGGGTTGGAATTCAAGGGAGGATAAATTATTTTCATGTTGCTTTCTAAGTTTCATATCTATTCAAAAAATATATCGTGTGGGGCACACTCTACAAGGTCTCTCTCTAGAATAAGCCAGAATTCAGCAAGCAATGAGTAATGAGTTAATGGTGATTGTTAACTAAGGAGTTTTTTGGAAAAATATCCCTACATTATTCACCCCCCCCCTTCTCAGTGTAGTCAGTGTTTCCAACAATTAGTATCAGAGAAGGCCTTCACTACAATCCTTAACAAGATTGAAGGAGATCCATAGACACACAAATGGATGATGAGATACCAATCCTTGATGAGGAAAGTTGTTCTACTTGGAGAATAGAGATGAGAGTGTATTTGAAGACAATGGGAGCAACTATTTGGAAGGGAACCATTGGTGGACCAATTCCATTGAAGAACAAGTCAAAGTTTGAAGCTCAAAGGGAAGGAAAGAAGAATGATGCATTGGTTCTCAAGACCATTCTTAGTGGAATCTCAAGCCCTAACAAAGAAAGCATGGAACAATTCACTTCCACCAAAGATCTATGGCTAAATCTAGAGGATACATATCAAAGGAAGAAGGAGAAGGAATATATTGAAGACCACTCCATCAAGATTATCAAAGGTAAAGAATCTCCAAAAACCCTTGATTGTATTATTTATAAATGTGATCTTGAAAACATTTCAAGTGAAGATAGCACAAAGGACGATCCCAAAAGTATTTAAAATGAAGATATATAATCTCCAAAGACTCTTGATTGCAATGATTCAAAATGTGATGATGTTGAATTTTTCTCAAGTGAAGAAGATGATCTAGAAACAGTTTGTGTAAAGTTTGATGGAAATTATCCCTTGGAAAAAATAGAAGAAGATCTATTATAACTTCAAAAAGAAGTTGAAGAGCGTTTATATAGATATAGAAGTGATCATTTTTATACACACTATAACTATATTTTAGATAACACTAAGAAGTTTCTTAGGAGAAGTCAAAGGAACATCTTGAAGTTAAAGGGAATGCTCAAGGAACAATAGGAGAGAAATAAGACTCAATTAGAAGAAAAGGAAGAAGAGATCACAAGAATAAAGAATGGAAAAGAATATATGAAGGTAGATGATGAGATTAGAAAAAGTTTTGAAACTATTATTCATCTCAGGACCCAAATTGAAGAAACCAAAAGGGTAGAAGAAATTTTGAAGAATCAAATTAATGAAAAGGAAGATTCATGTGATAAGTTAGAAGATGAAATTGTTGATCGTAGAAAGAAAGTGGAGAAGTCAAATAAATTAGTGAATAGCTCAAAAATCTTGGATGAGATCTTGGAAAGTCAAAGATCACCATATGATAAATCAAGCCTTGGATACAAAGAAGAAGCTACACATGTTGAAGCAAGCACCTCAAAGAAGAATGAGGTAAGTCCATCAAAGAAGGAAGACAATGTTGCAAAGAAACCATCTACAAAGAAAGGAAAAATTCAAAAGAACAAAGAAAGGAAGACATCAAGAAGTTATCTTTGGGACACCAAAGCAAAGGTATGAAAGTATTTTTCATGGACATTGTTATTCATGTAATGAATATGGTCACAAAGATTTTGAATGTAGATCTTATGAAAGAAGATATAATGGAATATTTCATAACACCATAAGGTGTTGGAGATGTGATCAAGTAGGACACATTGTTGTTCAATGTAACACCATGAGATGCTACAGCTGTAGTGGATTTGGCCACAAATCCCAGGAGTGGTGGAACACAAGAAGAAAGCCCATGATGAGGACTTCACATAGAATGGCTAGAAGAAGGAATGAAGTAAGGAATGGAGACATCTTTGAAAATATGGATGCTCAGAGCTCAAGTTTTRAGGAGAAGGGACATCTACAGAAGTGGGTGAAGAAGACAGAGCATCCAAAACAGAATGAAAKATTGAAGGGAAGTTCAAAAATGTCATCTACTGAGGCATAYGCGGGTGATAGTKGTATCGATCGCGTACATACGYAGGCTAAAMTTGTATAGTTCATGTYGATATTTGAGTTGTYTGTGCAGCAGASCACATATATGTGGTGAAGCCTAAGGAAAAGGGTTATGCATGGGGATTGAATTTTGATGTGATGGTATAACTCTGTGAGGCAGGGTATGACATGGTTTATYACAGGTTCTAACACATTTGCTGCAGGTTTTCATGATTCTATATTGGATTATGTAAGGTGATGATGTAAAATAAATCTTGGATGCATGGCACTAACCCATGAGTATGGATTGATGCATTTTATGTTGAAGAACAATGTTGGTTATGATAGTGAAGTTATGACACCTTAGTTATGTGATATATMTTGATGATGTATTSGAAGCTTACTTGTTGAAAAKMTTGATSCATKCATTTGGMATATGGATGGGCTACACATTGGGAMATGTGKTTGGTGAKTTGATGAGATGATCATGTTGTACATCATTRATGATCTAYARTTGATGCATGATTSRTRYGTTTCTAGTACACTRGTAGAGGCACCTACTAGYAGGTTGATTRGCACATGTTTTATGRAGGATTTGGMATACATGTATGGGATTCATCATTTTGTGGTATTGGTGCATGGTGGTGTACATGTTTTGGTACACTCATATATGGCATATGCTTGATGATACTATGTTTTTGGTATTACTTGATTAGCACAACAATTGGTATTTATTTGATGCATGGTTATGGTACTTGGTTCATGATGGAGACATATCATGAGTGATATGACACATGGTTGGCATATTGGTGGATGCACATGGTTGGCATATTGGTAGATGCACATGTTGACATGTTGATAGAGGCATATGATTGATACATTCCATGGATAATATCTTTTGGCACATTGCATGATGTTGATGTACCTGGTTGATGTACATAGGTGTTGTGCATGATGAGCACACATTTTGGTACAAGATGTACTTGGTTTATATTTTACTCATGATTCTTTATTTCATTGTTGGCATATCTTTTGATTCATGATGTTTGGTATAACATGAGTTTGATGCATGAACAAGTCCAAGGATCGTTATATGGTAGCACATTGTTCATATCGCAGAGAAGATAGGGGAGACATACCCATAGGGGAATTTTTTATTCTTCCTATGATTCTAGGAGGAGATATTTATCAGATGCATACCTAGAAAAGAGCCCTATATTTGAAGAAAGAGAACAGAGGCATAATTCCAAGAGGAGCGATGGTCACAGGGGGAGTATGTTCAATGTATTTTCAGCATTAAATCATAGTGATATCCCTTTCTCAAAAGGGGAGATATTATTTAGAGGAAGATCAAAGGCACTTAGATAGCAGGAGCATCCCTAAGGAAAGTTCAAGCAGGGGGAGCAACCCCAAGAGGAAAATGGTCCTTTGCTATTGATGTTAAAGGGGGCGATATAGTCACATTGATGTGATTGATGATTATTGATTGGGAGAGATAGTCACATTTGGGAGAGATAGTCACATTGACTATTGATGTAGAGCATTCCTTATCTACATGTTGACATCAATATTGGTATTTCCATCAATGCCAAAGGGGGATATTGTTGGATCATGTTTTCAATGATGCCAATGGTTTGATTGATTGATGTCATTGATTGATGTAAAGTGATTGATAAGGTGCACAAAAGGATGAACTCCAAAGTGGTACCCTTATGGTCAAAGCCCTCACGGGAAGATGCTTTGTGGATTGAGTTATCCTAGAAGAATGGTTGGAGGACCCATGCTCTCATTATTTTATTATCATGATTGATAAGGTGCACAAGTGGATGAACTCCAAAGTGGTCCCCTTATGGTGGAATCCCTCACGGGAAGACACTTTGCGGATTGAGTTATCCTAGAAGAATGGTTGGAGGAACCATGCTTGTATGTAGAATAATGAGATGAAGATCAAGGAAATTGTTGGTGAAACTATCCTAGATGGATAGTGTTTTTCATGCCATTTCCGGTGGTATGTGGAATGTCACATAACTCCTCATGGTTTGAGAGTTATGGTCTTACGAGATTGAAGGACCCCCATATGAAGGCTTAAAGCCCACAAGGTCAAAGAAGTCAAAGTGCTTGAAAAGAATAAATCATTATTTAAATGATAAAGTAAAGTGACAAAGTGAAGGTGTATTATTTAAATAATAAATAGAGGTAACAAAATCAAGAAAGATTATTTAAATGATAAAGTAAGGTGACAAAATCAAGAAGGAATATTTAAATGATAAAGTAAGGTGACAAAATCAAGAAGGAATATTTAAATGATAAAGTAATGGAGAAATTTCTAATTATGGAAAGTGGTTAACCCTAAAAATGAGGAAAATAGGTTAAGTGACCTAGAAATGGGTTAAGTGACCTAGAAATAGGTTAAGTAGCCTAGAAATGGGCTAAGTGACCGAAAAAAAGGTTAAGTGACCTAGAAATGGGTTAAGTGACCTAGAAGATGGAGAGTATAAATAAGAGGCAAGGATCTCTCATTTGAGATCACACTTGAGCATATTGAAGATCTATAGGTGACTGAGGTAACCAAAGGATATCTAAGCCGAATTTTAGAGGGAAGGTGAAGAAAAGAGGGTCAGAATTCAAGAGAGGATAAATTATTTTCATGATGCTTTCTAAGTTTCAGATCTATTTAACAAATATTTTATGTGGGGCATGCTCTACAAGGTCTCTCTCTAGAATAAGCCAGAATTCAGCAAGAAATGAGTAATGAGTTAATGGTGATTGTTAAGTAAGGAGTTTTTGGAAAAATAGCCCTACATTGTTCACCCCCCCCCCCTCTCAGTGTAGTTGGTGTGTCCAACACAACAGATCTACGCACATAGCTTTCTCTTTCTTCAGTTCCCAACAATCATAGTTTCGGGTCACGACAATGAAACCATTTGTTGGCGTAGGGGAAGACCCAGGGTTTAATTCTAACAGTGCACCAACAAGCCCTAACTAATGGCCCTTTCGACAACACCTATGGAGTAGATGCAGTCTCACCCGATGTAGAAATAGGGGGTTACAGGACATAGGTGGCTACAACTAGAGGAAATGCAAGTGAACCCAAAGAACAACAACACATAGAGATCTAGTTATTCTTTACCATCTTAAGTCTACTTCGCACAATTATATCTCAAATCTCGCACAATAATGCAAAAATAGAATAACAGGAAGCAAAGAACAAAACATCAATCACACATAACAACAAGATATATGTGGTTCAACCTCTCCCTAGGGCTACGTCCAAAAAACTATGCTTCTTGATATATTATAGGAAAACATAAAGTTCTATCTGCACACTTAGTTTGCATATCTCTCTCTCCTTCTCTCCCCTCCTTGCGCACCCAGCTGCAAGGTTTATCTTCACACCCAATTTAATATCTTACAATACAACAGTATTCTCACAACACAATACTCTCTTTATGCAACAATAATGATCACTCGACATCAACAATACAATCCTCTTCGAACTTGAAATGACCCGATCCTAGGTCCTCTAGACCTTTATTTATACCTTACATGACAATGTCTAGGTGTCAAAACCCAAGATCCAAAAACCGTAGGTGTCTAAAACCCTAGGTAAACTTGACCCATGTTTTCAAGCTTTCGCCAGCCTGTCTTTCCTTCTTTCCTGCGAGGTGCTCCAAAGCATCCATTTGTGGCTTTTTTCGCTTGTTGATTTTTCCACGATCCATATTCCTTATTGATATGTCCTCCTCGGTCTTCTCGTTCAATGAATCATTTCCCCTTACTTCACTCCTTCTTTTCCTCTTCTTTGACCACTTCGACCCAATATCAGTCACTATGCCTTCCGCAAAGTTCGTACTTCGCCTTTCTTCCTGAATCTTCGCTTTCTTCCATAACCAAGGGCCAACAATAATTAACATAAGTATATAGATGAAAAAATTATGTAACAACACATATTGGAACCAATAAAATAAGTCCCTCTAGTTGGGCCTCCACCAATTCAATCCTCTACCAAAGAAAATAGCATATAAAGGAGACAATGAGGTTCTCTATCACAACGAAGGAAGAGCTTGGGGGCTGAACAAGGAGTTCAAAATTTCAAGGATAAAGGGATGTAGACTCAATATGAAGTGAAATTTATTTAGAGTGTCGTTGCTCTCAAAGTTTAATTGTTCCATCTCCTTCAAGGCTTGGATATGGCTCAATTTATAGCCTTCAAATGGAACTGAAGGGCTGAGTCAAATCGTTTCCAATATATGGAAGGTCGAGGATCATGGATCTCATGACATGGCATGGAAACCTGACATAATTTTTAATTTTGAGCACCAAACCCGATGTACGTGGCATGTAGTGGAGAAACCTACGTATACGCCTATTATATAACTAATAGGGTGTGTATATGTGGAAAAATGTGTTTTTTTTTCTCTAGAAGGTACAAAAGGGGACTTCAAGTCTGCATAGGGAAATGGAAAGGTCATCCAAGAAAGTTTCATGGGGTGAGGAAAAAGTTTTAGTAACAGATATATCCAGATATAAATGGATTTTTTGGACATCTCGTCCTTGGGCATATTCTGTCAAAATCGAGCAGAATCTTAAACAAAATAAGTGGCAGCTTTGGTCTGGGAACCCCTCACAGGAGAAGCATGGAAAGGGTAGCCCCAAACCGTAGAACAAAGGGTAGAGAAAATATGGAAAACCTCAAGACAACCAGTTTAAACTACAAACAAATAAGAAAAATGGAAAGATGAATAAAGACACCAGGAATTTGTGCGACTTTTATAAGAGCCCTTGGCATAACACTATTGATTTATGCTCAAAGAAGTAATTGGTGGTTGAGGTGAAATCCTCTGAATCAGATGCGGGTTCTGAATTTGAGTCAAAACTAGAAAAGGGGAGATGGATTATTGACATAGAACCTATTGCTATCATTGCTACCACTAAGATCCATCCTGGTGACCTTGATGAGATAAGAGAAGTAAAAAAGGCCATTAATGAAAAAATGATTACTCCCAAAGAGTGAAATTACTCCTAGAATCTATGGGTTACCTAAAATCCACAAAAATGGCATTCCACAAAAATGGCATTCCACTTAGACCTATTGTCAATACAATTGGCTCTCCCACCTATGAACTAGCCAAACATGTAGCAAAAATTCTCGCTCCCCTAGTAGTCCACACAAATTCCTTCATCAAGTACTCAAATGAATTCATCAATATTATAAGAAACGAAAAGGTGAAACTTGAAGACATCCTCATCAGCTTTGATGTTGTGTCTCTCTTCACAAAAATTCCCCTTGATGAAGCAATCCAAATCATCAAAGAAGTCACTAACCCTAGAACAACAAATCTAGTCAAAGTATGTCTTCGCTCCACATTCTTTAGCTATCAAGGAGAATTTTACGAACAAACGAGCAACATAGCAATGGGATCTCCACTTTCTCCCATTGTTGCTAATATTTTCATGGATCACTTTGAGAATAAATCCCTTGATACTTACCCCTTGAAACCATTAATATGGAAGAGGTATTTTGATGACACTAACATGTTATGGACCCATGGGAAAGAAGAAATTGATAAATTCTTCAAACATCTGAATGATATTTCAAAACATATCAAATTCACAATGGAACTTGAATAAAATATTAACATTCCATTTCTAGATGTGCTAATTAAAAGGAAAGAAGATGGGAACCTAGGAAACACAGTCTACAGGAAATGCACCCACACATAAAACTATCTTCACGCAAGCTAACATCATCATCCCACCCAGAAAATCAGGGTTCTTAACACCCTAGCCACAAGGGCTATCAGAATATACGATGAAGAGCACCTACTCCATGAAAAATATCACCTCTCAAATATTTTCAAAAGCATAGGTTACAAGGACAAAGACATTAATAATGCAATGAGAAAAGCCATAGAAATAAAAATAAATAGACATCAATCCATGAATAACCACCCGCCTGGTATGACTTCTTACCTTCCTTACATTCAAGGAGTTACTGATAAAATTGTGAGGATATTAAGTAAGAAAGAAATAAAAACTTATTTTAGACCACCAAAGACCATAAAACAGAAAATGAGATCTGTGAAAGACAACCTTGACCATCGAAAGTACAAAGGAGTTTATAAAATAGAGTGCTCTTGTGGAAAATGTTACATTGGAGAAACAAGTCATTCCTTTCAAGTTAGGATTAAATAACATGGAGTTGACATAAATAATGAACGTACTCTCACCTCAGACTTAGCAAAACACTCTCTCTCAGTGAAACACCACTTCCTCTTAGAATATACCAAAATTCTAGCAAAAGAAGATCACTTTTTAAAACGTCGGATCAGGGAAGCAATAGAAATCATCAAGAATCCCAACAACCTAAATATGGACAATGGTCTAGAGATAAATGACAATTGGCTACCATTGATCCATCACAACAGTAACAGGTAAGTTTATTTAGGTCTCCCTTACTCTCCTAGGATCCTTTTCTTTGCTCTTGTCTTTTGGTCTTTTACCCTAGGGTTAATCCCCCACTTTTCCTTGATCTTAATGCTAAAATCATAGCTTAAGCTAAAACCTTCACCTTACTAATAAACTTAACAATTCTAGTTAGACTAAGTCCTTATCACAAGCATTAAAAAGAAGGGTTAAAATATTCATTGCCAACACTCATAACTCTAATACTAATAAATACCAAACTTCAATAATCCATTAACAATACTACCCCAATAATATCATTATTAATACTAAGGATTTTTAGCACTTAAATTAGTAATTCTAGGGTTAATTACCATTATTAATAACCCTTGATTATAATACTAACTATACTAACATAAATTTAAAGTTTGGTTACTTTATTAATATAACCAATTTTTAGTAATTTTATTAATAATTTTTAGGTCTTTATTAAAATTAAAACTTAATAATTTATTTTATTAAATAATCAATAATTTATTTTATTAAATAACTATTTGTAGGGTTTAATCCGACTTCTTAGCTTTCTCCCTCCAAACAAAACTTAATAAGTCCAAAGTTTTCTTTTATTAAATAACTAATTTTAGGGTTTAAGTCATCTTCTTAGATTTCTCCCTCCAAACGAGATGATATTTATTGCTTCTCTTCTCTACTTTTATCCTTGGCTTTACATCCTAAATATGGATCTTGATCTGGATCCGAAACGTCGAAAAACAATCACCAATATTGTGGATTATCCAAAAAATTCTGAAAACAATCACCACAGAAATCATAACAGTCGAGCTAGAGGAAGGCAAGCACCTCTTTCATTCACATATATGGGTGAAGGGTACTCCATTACACTTCATCATTGATAGAAGTAGCCAAAAGAACCTCATATCAGTGGAGGTTGTCAAGAATCTATCCCTGTCAACAATGTCGCACCTATATCCATACACCATTGGATGGTTTCAACAATGAAGCGATCTTCACATCATCTAACAGTTTCACATTTCCTACAATATCAATCCATTCAAAGATGAGGTATTTTGTGATGTTCCTCCCATTAAACTTTGTGATGTTCTTTTGGGCCAACCTTATCTATGGAAACATCATGTTGTATATGATTCTAGTTCTTGCAATTTTATTATTACCTTGGAAAGGAAATTGTATAGGATACCCGAGGTAGTCCCACCTACTTTCATTTCCTTGATCTCTGCCAAGCAATGAAGGAAGGTAATCTCTCAGACCATGAATTTTGTCTTCTTCATGATTCACTCTCAATGTGAGGGGAAGGTTACAACCACATCCATGTCCTCCATGACCGATCTCTCCACGTAGCAGAAGCAAGTGGATAAGTTTGTGGAACAATAAAATGACATATTCTCCTCACCCACTGGGGTACCTTTGCATTGTCAGGTCAAGCATTCAATCGATCTGACCCCTGACACACCACTACCCATTGGGAGATTCTATCCCCACTCTCTATTAGAAATGAGGATATCAAGCATCATATCTAAGAAATTTTTGAAAAGGGGGACATCTGAGCCATCTCATCACCATGTGGAATACCAATCATGCTTGTGCAGAAGAAATACGGGACCTAGAGATGTTTCATTGATTATCAGGCCCTAAATAAAATCATAGTGAGGAACCGATACCTGATTTCTTGAATCAATGATCTCTTTGACCAGCTCAAGGGGGAAAAATAATTTATTAATATTTATTTTAAGTCTGGCTACCATCAAGTACCAATAGAGAAGACAAATGTATGGAAAACTTCCTTCAATTATAAATAAGTCATTTTTGAATGGTTGGTCATGCCCTTTGGTTTGACAAATTCCCCAACAACTTTCATGAGGATGGTGGATGATATCTTGTGGCCTTTCACCAATTATTTTGCGGTGGTGTATCTAGATGGCATCCTCATCTACAAAAATAATTGAGAAGAACACTTGCAGCATATTCAACAGGTTATGCACAGTCTATGACAACACAAGTTGTATGCAAATTTGGAAAAATGCTCCTTCGACATGGAAAGGGTCTAGTGCCTAGGATACATTTTTGATGAGCGTGGGTTGCATGTGGATCCAACCAAGATCGAAGTCATTCATGATCACTCATACTTTTTGCCCATTCATAAACAATGTACCTTTTCGCCCATACTTTTTGCCACCATTACACTCTTGATCACTCACATTTAAACTCATATTATCACTTTATCCTATCTTTCCAAAGGTATATAACGTCTCTTCTCTTTACTATACGTTTAATCTGTTTTGCATATAATTTCACATTGCTCTTGTACTTAACCATTGATTAGAAATGTATAAGTGATGAAACAGTTCAAACTGCAGATTAGCATTTGAGGCTTGTTGTTGAAACAAAAATTCACAGAAGTTGTTACACAGTCCATGGTTGACGATGCTGAAACACAAAAGTTGTTACACAGTCCATGGTCGACGATGCTGAAACAAAGAAGCTATTACACAGTCCATGGTCGACGATGCTGAAACACAGAAGTTGTTACACAGTCCATGGTCGACGATGCTGAAACACAGAAGTTGTTACACAGTCCATGGTCGATGATGATGAAACACAGAAGCTGTTACACAGTCCATGGTCGACGATGCTGAAACACAGAGGAAGCTATTACACAGTCTATGGTCAACGATGTTGAAACACAAAGGAAGTTGTTACACAGTCTGTGGTCAACAACAACTCACACAGATTGACTACAACAGCCACATTGTGAGCCAAGCATCAACCATCGCTGCTACTTGAGAAGTGCTGAAATAGTCAGAGTGCAAATACCGTGGCTGAAACAGCCCACGATTTGCGATGCCGAAACCACATGCAGCAGCAACAACAAGAACTGTTACTCCAGCCGTAACAACAACACCTCATTCAGCACTTGTAATAGCATTCTGTTGAGGGAGACTAGGACATCCTATTCTAGTTTAGAAAATTGATCTGACTAAGAATAGGACTCAGATATACATCTATAATTTTTGATCAATTGTATCGAAGGGATTCCCTCTTTATAAGAGGAAATCATCATTAGAAGGGAAGGCAGTTTTTTTGTACTAAGAAAGTTTCACAGAGAAGGATGTACTTCATTTTCAGATTGTAATATGATACATCGATAGATGAATAAAAGACTGTTTTGAGCATCCTTCTCTAGTCTCTTTGTCTCAGGGGAATCTTGTGAGAAGGGAGGGCCCACCTTCTTCACAAGATTCGCCCGTTAGTTTTATAGTGTGTTAGTGTGGTTTCTGTTTATGCCTTGATTAATTTCTATTTTGTTGAAACACTACTTTAATGAATTCTGCTTTGCTGAAACACTATTGAACTCTGTCTTATTGAACGTTACATTTTTTTCATGTGGTTTATGCTTGGATAATTATTAATTATTTTAGTTGGCGATCCTGTGTGGTGAATTTGAAGAAGTGTGTTAATCAGAGACTGGTACTAAAGGTTCCTTCTTAAGGGAAGGAATTAGGAGTCCTGTTCTCTATTAGAAGTAGTCATCTTTCAATTATTTTCATGAGTGTGCTAATCAGAGACTGGTGTTGAAGGTTCTTGCTTAAGGGAAGGAATTAGGATTCCTGTTCTCTGTTAGAAGTAGTCAGCTCTCAATTATTTTCACAAGTGTGCTAATCAGAGACTGGTGCTGAAGGTTCCTACTTAAGGGAAGGAATTAGGGTCATGTTATTTGTTAGAATAGTTAGCCTTCAATACATTAATGAGTTCATGAAAGTGTGTTATTCAGAAACAAAGTACTGAAGTTCCTACCTAGGAATAGGGTCCTGTTCTCTGGTTCCAGAATAGTTGTTCTTTCCTGTTGCAGTTGTTATTTTAATGTAATCCATGATTCTTTAGATTAATCATCTCTTTAAGCTCTACAATAAGTAGGTTGCTTTTCTGTGATTCAAGATAGAACTTCAGTTCATTCAAGGCGAGTGTGATTAATGTAGTTTTCTTTACTACAACTCTAGGTTGCTTTTGGAATTGAGCATATATAGTGCGTGGTTACCTTTGAAATAAACAGACTTCCTTGGGTTGACAATTTATGTAGCACTTGATTGTTTAAATTAATTAAGCAATTATAGTGACCAACATTTTGGTGTCATTGTCGGGGAAGGTAATTTTAGATTTCAAAAGCACTTATGATTTTTCAGATACAAAGATTGCATGAAAGGACACAGAGACCCCAAAGATACTGACCCTACAGGTGGAAATGGAAAAGGAAAAGGAGGAAGAAAGACTTACATTGACGAGATTATATCAAAGTCTGAATCTGCTGCTCAACGACAAAACCTTCGGAAA
>ML821319.1:18485-31489 GCA_009831015.1 Picea engelmannii
AGTGAGATATGGATTACTATAAACCTTATAAGACATTACGCACTTGTTCTAGGACATTTGTAACAATGGAAGAATACAATGATAAGTTTCAAGTCTTGAAGTCAAAGTCAAAACTCTTAATAGATCTATTGCACAAGACCTAAATTTCAATTTGAGGTTAAAAATTTGGTTTAAGGGAAGAATGTTTGACCTTGAAGCTTTAGAAAACCATTAATATATCTAGAAGAGAAAGATACTTGGCTCTAGTCAAAGGTATTATGCATATGATAAGGAGGCTAAGGAAGAGGGAAAGTGTGAAATGTCTAAACTAAAAAACCCTAGCCTCTAGCCTATCCAAAAACCTAATTTCTCAACCTCAAACCTTTGTCTAAATGTTATCAACCTTGGTTAATTGACATGTTTTCAACCCTCAATTTTTTCCATCACTAAGATCTATGCCATTCATAGCTTGAATCTAACTTAACTAAGGTAACTATCCTTGAACAACTAGACAATAAATTTGGGCCAATATCTAACTTATCTAAGGTAACTCTCCTTGAACAACTAGACAATAAATTTGGGCCAATGAACAATCTGCTCCACCATTAGAAATTGAGAAACCCTCAATGTCTCTTGTTCCAATGATTGGGCTGGGTAGTCTTCATACCTTCAAGTTTTATGCCCACACCAAAAAAAAGTCCCCTTGTTTGACTTGATCTTCACAATGCTATGAGAATTTTTTATAAGAAACGTATTAAGCAACCAACCTTTCATTTTGATACATCTAAATGCTTCCCATCAACATCCTAGGCCATACACATTTAATATGAAGTTTGAGCGCACAAGCTTACCTTCATTCTCTGCAAATTCGTGTGCCCTCCTCTGCAAATCCGTCTACCCTAGCCTCCTCCTGTGTGCCCTCCACCCGTGCGCATCTCCCTCCTTCTCCTCCTTCTCCTTCTTCCACTCTGATGCAGGAGCATCATCTCACATCAGCCAGCCACGTCAAGCACACGCATTCAAAGCTGAAGAGAGGCGCAATCCTCGTTTTTGATTCAAATGGATGTAATTAATTGAATGTAAATAAATGTTTTAAGTTGTTGAGCTAGAAATCTATGCCTTTGCACAAACTGTAGGTATATAGGCCTTTAATGTTTGTAAGGTGAGATCTAGATCCAGATGGTGGACTAGACAGCCCATTCAATGTAATTGAATAGGGTAGGTAGGTTGGAGGGAAGCGCTGTAAGAGCCTCCTCATGTAAAATATCTGATGATGGAAATTGTATCGTAGGGGAGAGGGTCTGCGAGTAGAGAGTAGAAGAGAAGGAGCCAAGACCTTGTTACAGGCTGTGCTCAGGAACACTTTGTACAAACATGCATTTTCCATTTTAATATGAACAACAGTTTTTCCTGCATATTTCTGTGTTAAATGAATGTCTGTGAGTGTTCTTTATATGCTGTGAATGTATGTTGTGTTTATGCATTTGCAAGGGTTGTTTTGGCTTCAATCTTGAGAGGTATTTGAGGCTTTACACCAGGAGGGTGTGACAGATCGCTGTGGGTTCTGATAGCCGTGCACAAAGGGTGCATTTCTGAACTCTGTGGAGTTAGACATAGGCATGCCAGGTGGGAATAGAAGTTGAAATCAACAACTCGGAAGAAATACCTATGAGGTTGTTGAATACCTCAGGAGGAAAGGCTGTGTATGAAGAAACACAGTTGCAGACAAAGACTCTTAGGAGTTCTGTAAAGCTCTGCTAGGTGGGCATTGAGCCAGTGCAAGGATTGCACAGAAGAACTCTGCTTTGAGTTCAAAAGAAGGCAGAATCTCTGAGGAGTTCTATATAACTCTGCCAGGAGGGCATTGAGACAGTGTACATATAGGAATAGGAGAAAAGAACTCTTTGAGTTTTGAATTGCAAGAAGAGTCTAAGGAAAAGGACCTTCACAAGGTTGTTGAACACCCTAAAAGAATCAGCAAGAGGTTGCTTAAGTGAAGGATAGCCAAGAGGGCATCCCAATTCTCCATTTGAGGGAGAAAGGTAAAAGGACGAGTTTCCTTGGAGGTCGAAGCTATAGGAAATCTCAGAACAGATAGCACGTTGTGTGCATGAAGACTTTCCAGAGGCGCAGAAGTCAAAGAATCCCTTGAGGATTCGAAGAATAAGCTGAGGAGGAGTAGTGCTTTCAACACATGAAGCCGTAACTGCAAGGAGCGCAGAGGTTGAAGAACTCTTTGGAGGAGTTCAGAGTCTATAAAGCTCAGGAGGGACAACATTTTTACACGCACAGGCGAGAACTCAAAGTAAAGGAGCTTGCAGGAAAAAGAATTCAAGGTCGAGGCCTTGTGCATTTGGAACTCTTACAAGGCTGGGAAGGAAAGTGCCAAATATTAGGAGGGAGCACAACTGTCGTTGGATGAGCCGATAGATTCTGGACAATTGAAATTTCTATGTCCAGAGAGCAGCAGGAGGAGTGCATAGGAGAAAGGATACGGACCATCGAATCTTGATCCCAGTACCCGTCATCCGTTGGATCTGACAAGACTTGTGAGGGAGTTAAACTCTCATACAACAGAGCAGAGGAGACGAAAGTCCCGAAAGGCATTATCGCATCGGGATATCGACATTCGGGAAATCGGGGATTCTAATGTTGAGAGGTCGGGACACTCCAAGGTAAAAGCCCTGAAAGGAATTTGCCATTGGAGTTTCGCATATCAGGATATTGGAAGTCTCGAAGACAGGAGATCAAGAATCTCCAGCGAGAAAACCCCGAAACACATCAGAGCCATCCATCCATTTGGGACACATGGCGGAGATTGACATCAATTCGGCACATCGGAGGTCAGGAGTGCGAAGGAACAACGACGAGGAGGATTCTCACATCAGGAGAACCCAAAACACGAAATCCCGAAAGGGGTTTCCAAGCAGCCGTCATATCGAAGTTTTGGGAATCGGAACTTCGGGAGTTCTGAGGGAGAGAACCCAAAGGCATTTCGGTGTTTCAAAGCCCAAAATCGCGAAAAGGAGAACGCCAGGACAAGTGCCATTTCGGCATCTCGAAGATCGGTATTTCGGGAGCCCAGAGGATGGGAGGTCGGGTTCTCATGTTAGTAAACCCCGACATAGGACTGTGGTCACGAGGATAGAAGTCACATGAACCAAAGCATAGCCCAGGGGACTAAATGTTGTTGAAGCCGTTTCGACATATCGAAACATTGGTGATCGGGAGATCGCGAGAACAGTGGTTCTTGTGACATCGAGAATTAAGAAACCCCGACACCTGAAGTTTGCATTTCCTGTGGGGAGATTGTTCATGGTCATGTGAAGAGGCCGTGAAGAGGATATAAGGACCCGTGGATCATAATTTAATAGAGATTCCAGCATGGAATCGAAAGAGCTAATTCGGCTCGGGAATTGAATGAACGATCCTGTGAGCGGGTGTAAAGTGTGTCTGCATCAGTTTGGTATCAGAGCGAGAACTATGTTTGTATATTTCAAGTAGAGGGAGAAGAAAAAAGGAGACAGGGTTGCTGAAGACTCTTTGGTGATTGTTCGCGGGTAGGCAACAATCGAGAAGACAATCAGCAAGACTGTAGGAAGAGGCTGAAGCACTCAGGTTTGTAGGAGTGAGCAATAGATTTGCCAGGAGGTCAGACAAAGACAACAACATGGCCACTGAAGGTCGTAGATATGCTGGAAGGAAAAACCCAGAGCTGATGAGAACGACAGAAAGGGGGAAAGAACTTGCCAACATCAGGGTAAGAATGGAGGAGCTTGAACTACAGATGCAACATAAAGCCAAGCCAATATGGGTATATGAATGGCCCATGAGGAAGCCGAAGGTAAAATGGCCAATCAAGGATTTGATGGCTAGAAGACAATGTAGGCTGTTAAGAGGATGGTTGAGGCATACTAAAAACCTCGACAGACCTGATGAAATGGTTCAGATATGTGAACCAGAGACTAGGAGAATTCTCGGTGAAGAGAATGAAATGGGATCAGCTGAAGATCTCAAGAACTGCTAGGAGGGCAGAGAGGAAATTCCAAATTTCCAGGTGGGCAAGGAGTTGAGATCAGCTAAAGATCTCACAGACTGTCAAGAGGACAGCCAAGGAATTTCACATTGCTAGATGGGCAATGAAATGAGTTCGCTATGGGATCTCAAAGACTGTCAGGAGGGCAGTTGAAGGTTTCCAGTTTTTTAGGTGGGTAAGGGAACATAGACAGGATCAGTTGATTCCATGGACTACCAGGAGGGCAACAGAGACATCCCATATTGCCAGATGGGTAGGGATGAGCAGATGAAACTATCTGAGGGTCTCATAAATTCAGAGATGGATTTAGATCAGCAGGTGTAGTTGAAAGAAGAGGAGGATCTAAGGGACCTTCTAATGATTGGGGGAATTCAGATATTCCTACCATTTGCCCGAGAGGAGGCAGAAATATGTGTTGCAGGTGCAGCAAAAACATAAGGACAACTAGCTGAGATTGTCAAAGAGGAGTTGGAGCAGATATCTGAGGCTGCCCAAGCAGAGAAAGAAGAGAATGAGCATTCTGAGGAATGGCTCAATTCTTTCAGCCAGAAAGCTGAAAAGAAGGAAGCTGGAGCACAGAAGCTGACAACAGAAGATAAAGTTCTCACTCCATGGGAGATGGAGTTGGAGATGTTGCAGGATTGGCTGAACAATCTAGAGCCAGCAGGAGAACTGGAAAAATTTGAGCTATCAGAGAAGGTGACTGAACAATAGGTCAGCCAAGAAGAGACTGCAGAGATGGGATTTGCAGTAGGGTGGCAAGTTAAGGCCATAGAAGAAGATGAAGAGGATGGCATGGGAGATCATGATGATCTACCCAATTGCAGAAAATTTTTGCAGCTGGGGAGATTGCAAAAACAAAACCAGCCACTAGAGCAGATGGATGTAGCGATCGAGGAGATCAGAAGGCTGATGTTAAGGTCAAGAAAGACTGCCAGCAAGGAAAAATTGGGCAGAAAAGAAGCAACAATAGCAACAACAATAGCAGGGAGATGGAGTGAAGAGACAACTCCAGACATTTGTTTGGGATCCAGGAGGATTTCCACAGCTGAGAGTGGAAGCTCATGAGCATGAGCTCATGAATTCTACAGCTGAGGAGTATGATGCAGGAGCATCATCTCACATCAGCCAGCCACGCCAAGCACACGCATTCAAAGACGAAGAGAGGCGCAGTCCTCATTTTTTATTCGAATGGATGTAATTAATTGAATGTAAATAAATGTTTTAAGCTGTTGAGCTGGGAAGTTGTGCCTTTGTGCAGACTGTAGGTAGATAGGCCTTTAATGTTTGTAAGGCGAGATCTAGATCCAGATGGTGGACTAGACAGCCCATTCAATGTAATTGAATAGGGTAGGTAGGTTGGAGGGAAGCACTGTAAGAGCCTCCTCATGTAAAATATATGATGATGGTAATTGTATCGTAGGGGAGAGGGTCTGTGAGTAGAGAGAAGAAGAGAAGGAGCCAAGACCTTGTTACAAGCCGTGCTCGGGAACACTTTGTACAAATAGGCATTTGCCATTTTAATACAAACAACAGTTTTTCCTGCATATTTCTGTGTTAAATGAATGTCTGTGAGTGTTCTTTATATGCTGTGAATGTATGTTGTGTTTATGCATTTGCATGGGTTGTTTTGGCTTCAAGCTTGAGAGGTCTTTAAGGCTTCACACCAGGAGGGTGTGATAGAATGTTGCAGGTTCTGATAGCTGTGCACAGAGGGTGCATTTCTAAACTCTGCGAAGTTAGACAGAGGCATGCCAGGTGGGCATAGAAGTTGAAATCAACAACTCAGAAGAAAGACCTGTGAGGTTGATGAATACCTCAGGAAGCAAGGCTGTGTATGAAGAAACACAGTTGCAGACAGATACTCTTAGGAGTTCTGTAAAGCTCTGCCAGGTGGGCATTGAGCCAGTGCAAGGAGTGCACAGAAGAACTCTGCTGCGAGTTCAAAAGAAGGCAAAATATCTGAGGAGTTATGTATAACTCTGCCACGAGGGCATTGAGACAGTGTGCAGATAGGCACAGGAGAAAATAAATCTTTGAGTTCTGAATTGAAAGAAGAGTCCAAGGAAAAGGACCTTCACAGGGTTGCTGAACACCCTGAAAGTCTCAGCAAGAGGTTGCTTGAGTGAAGGATAGCCAGGAGGGCATTCCAATTCTCCATTTGAGGGAGAAAGGAAAAAGGACGAGTTTCCTTGGAGGTCGAAGCAACAGGAAAGTTTAGAACGGATAACACATTGTGTGTGTGAAGACTCTACAAAGGAACAGAAGTCAAAGAATCCCTTGAGGATTCGAAGGATAAGCTCAGGAGGAGTAGTGCTTTCAGCACACGAAGCCATAACTGCAAGGAGTGCAGAGGTTGAAGAACTCTTTGGAGGAGTTCAGAGTCTATAAATCACAGGAGGGACAATGTTTTTACATGCACAGGCGAGAACTCAAAGTAAAGGAGCTCGTAGGGAAAAGAATTCAAGGTCGAGGCCTTGTGCATTTGGAACTCTTACAAGGCTGGGAAGGAAAGTGCCAAAGCTTAGGAGGGAGCACGACTGCCATTGGATGAGCCGATAGATTCTGGACCATTGAAATTTCTATGTCCAGAGAGCGGTAGGAGGAGCGCATAGGAGAAAGGATATGGACTGTCGGATCTTGATCCCAGTACCCGTCAGCCGTTGGATATGACAAGACTTGTGAGGGAGTTAAAATCTCATACAACAGAGCAGAGGAGACGAAAGTCCTGAAAGGCATTGGCGCATTGGGATATCGACATTCAAGAAATCGGGGGTTCTTACGTCGAGAGGTCGGGACACTTCAAGGTAAAATCCTTGAAAGGAATTTGCCATCGGAGTTTCGCATATCGGGATATCGGAAGTCTCGAAGACAGGAGATCAAGAATCTCCAGGGAGAAAACCCCGAAACACATCAGAGCCGTCCATCCATTTGGGACACATGGCGGAGATTGACATCACTTCGGCACATCGAAGGTCGGGAGTGCGAAGGAACAGCGGCAAGGAGGATTCTCGCATCGGGAGAACCCAAAATGCGAAATCCCGAAAGGGGTTTCCAAGCAGCCGTCATATCGAAGTTTCGAGAATTGAAACTTCGAGATTTCTGAGAGAAAGAACCCAAAGCCATTTTGGTGTTTCAAAGCCCGAAATCGCGAAAATGAGAACGCCGAGACAAGTGCCATTTCGGCATCTCAGAGATCGACGTTTTGAGAGCCCAGAGGATGGGAGGTTGGGCTCTTATGTTGGTAAACCCCGACATAGGACTGTGGTCACGAGGATAGCGGTCACATGAACCAAAGCATAACCCAGGGGGCTAAATGTTGTTGAGGCCGTTTCGGCATATCGAAAGATTGGTGATCGAGAGATCGCGGGAACAATGGTTCTCGTGACATCGAGAATTAAGAAACCCTGACACCCGAAGTTTGCATTTCCTGTGGGGAAATTGTTCATGGTCATGTGAAGAGGCCGTGAAGAGGATATAAGGACCTGTGGATAGGATTTTAATAGAGATTCCAGCAGGGAATCAAAAGAGCTAATTCAGCTCGGGAATTGAATTAATGATCCTGTGAGCGTACGTAGAGTGTGTCTGCATCAGTTTGGTATCAGAGCGAGAACTATGTTTGTATATTTCAAGTAGAGGGAGAATACAAAAGGAGATAGGGTTGTTGAAGACTCTTTGGTGATTGTTCGCGGGTAGGCAGCAATCGAGAAGACAGTCAGCAGGACTGTAGGAAGAGGCTGAAGCACTCAGGTTTGCAGGAGTGAGCATCAGATTTTCCAAGAGGGTAGACAGAGATAACAACATGGCCACTGAAGGCCATAGATATGCTAGAAGGAAAAACCCAGAGCTGATGAGCACAACTGAAAGGGGGAAAGAACTTTCCGACATCAGGGTAAGAATGGAGGAGATTGAACTGCGGATGCAACAAAAAGCCAAGCCAAGATGGGTATATGAATGGCCCATGAGGAAGTCGAAGGTAAAATGGCCAATCAAGGAGTTGATGGCTAGAAGACAACGTAGGCTGTTAAGAGGATGGTTGAGGCATATTGAAAACCTCGACGGACCTGATGAAATGGTTCATATATGTGAACCAGAGACTGGGAGAATTCTCGGTGAAGAGAATGAAATGGGATCAGCTGAAGATCTCAAGAACTGCCAGGAGGGTAGAGAGGAAATTCCAAATTTCTAGGTGGGCAAGGAGTTGAGATCAACTGAAGATCTCACAGACTATCAGGAGGACAATCAAGGAATTTCACATTGCCAGCTGGGCAATGAAATGAGGTTGTTGTGGGATCTCAAATATTGTCAGGAGGGCAGTGGAAGGTTTCCAGTTTGCCAGGTGGGCAAGTGAACAGAGACGGGATCAGTTGATTCCATGGACTACTAGGAGGGCAACAGAGACATCCCATATTGCCAGATGGGCAGGGATGAGAAGATGATACTATCTGAGGGTCTCATAAATTCAGAGATGGATTTAGATCAGCAGGTGCAGCTGACAGAAGAAGAGGATCTAAGGGACCTTCTAATGATTCGGGGAATTCAAATATTCCTACCATTTGCCCAAGAGGAGGCAAAAATCTGTGTTGCAGGTGCAGCAACAACAGAAGGACAGCTAGCTGAGACTGTCAAAGAGGAGTTGGAGCAGATATCTGAGGCTGCCCAAGCAGAGAAAGAAGAGAATGAGAATTCTGAGGAATGGCTCGATGCTTTTAGCCAGGAAGCTAAAAAGAAGGAAGCTGCAACACTGAAGCTGACAACAGAAAATAAAGTTCTCACTCCATGGGAGATGGAGTTGGAGATGTTGCAGGATTGGCTGAACAATCCAGAGCCAGCAGGCTAACTAGCAGAAGTTGAGCTGTCAGAGAAGGTGACTGAACAATAGGTCAGTCAAGAAGAGACTACAGAGATGGGCTTTGCATCAGGGTGGCAAGTTAAGGCCATAGAAGAAGATGAAGAGGATGGCATGGGAGATCATGATGATCTACCCAATTGCAGAAAATTTTTGCAGCTAGGGAGATTGAAAAAATAGAACCAGCCACTGGAGCAGCTGGATGTAGCGATCGAGGAGATCAGAAGGATGATGTTAGGATCAACAAAGACTGCCAGCAAGGAAAAACTGGGTAGAAAATAAGCAACAACAGCAGCAACAACAACAACGCAGAAGCAACAGCAACAACAAGGAGATGGAGCAAAGAGATAGCTCCAAACATTTGTTTGGGATCCAGGAGTATTTCCACAGCTGAGGGTGGAAGCTCATGAATTCTGTAGCTGAGGAGTATGATGCAGGAGCATCATCTCACATCAGCCAGCCACGTCAAGCACATGCATTCAAAGCTGAAGAGAGGCGCAGTCCTCATTTTTTATTCGAATGGATGTAATTAATTGAATGTAAATAAATGTTTTAAGTTGTTGAGCTGGGAAGCCATGCCTTTGCGCAGACTGTAGGTGTATAGGCCTTTAATGTTTGTAAGTCGAGATCTAGATCCAGATGGTGGATTAGACAACCCATTCAATGTAATTGAATAGGGTAGGTAGGTTGGAGGGAAGCGCTGTAAGAGCCTCCTCATGTAAAATATATGATGATGGTAATTGTATCGTAGGGGAGAGGGTCTGTGAGTAGAGAGCAGAAGAGAAGGAGCCAAGACCTTTTTACAGGCTGCGCTCATGAACACTTTGTACAAACAGGCATTTTCCATTTTAATATGAACAATAGTTTTTCCTGCATATTTCTGTGTTAAAAGAATGTCTGTGAGTGTTCTTTATATGCTGTGAATGTATGTTGTGTTTATGCATTTGCAGGGGTTGTTTTGGCTTCAATATTGAGAGGTCTTTGAGGCTTCACACCAGGAGGGTGTGACAGAACACTGCGGGTTCTGATAGCCATGCACAGAGGGTGCATTTCTGAACTATGCGGAGTTAGACAGGGGCATGCCAGGTGGGCATAGAAGTTGAAATCAACAACTCGGAAGAAAGACCTATGAGTTTGTTGAATACCTCAGGAGGCAAGGCTATGTATGAAGAAACATAGTTGCAGACAGAGACTCTTAGGAGTTCTGTAAAGCTCTGCCAGGTGGGCATTGAGCCAGTGCAAGGAGTGCACAGAAGAACTCTATTGTGAGTTCAAAAGAAGGTAGAATCTCTGAGGAGTTCTGTATAACTCTGCCAGGAGGGCATTGAGACAGTGTGCAGATAGGCATAGGAGAAAAGAACTCTTAGAATTCTAAATTGGAAGAAGAGTCCAAGGAAAAGGACCTTCACAGGGTTGCTGAACACCCTAAAGGATAGCCAGGAGGGCATCCCAATTCTCCATTTGAGGGAGAAAGGAAAAAGGATGAGTTTCCTTGGAGGTCGAAGCTACAGGAAAGCTCAAAATGGATAGCACGTTGTTTGCGTGAAGACTCTGCAGAGGCGCAGAAGTCAAAGAATCCCTTGAGGATTCGAAGGATAAGCTCAGGAGGAGTAGTGCTTTCAGCGCACAAAGCTGTAACTGCAAGGAGCACAGAGGTCGAAGAACTCTTTGGAGGAGTTCAGAGTCTATAAAGCTCAGGAGGGACAATGTTTTTACACGCATAGGCGAGAAATCAAAGTAAAGGAGCTCGCAGGGAAAAGAATTCAAGGTCGAGGCCTTGTGCATTTGGAGCTCTTACAAGGATGGGAAGGAAAGTGCCAAAGCTTAGGAGGGAGCACAACTGTCGTTAGATGAGACAATAGATTCTGGACCGTTGAAATTTCTATGTCCAGAGAGCAGCAGGAGGAGTGCAGAGAAGAATGGATATGGACCGTCGGATCTTGATCCCAGTACCCGTCAGCCATTGGATCTGACAAGACTTGCGAGGGAGTTAAACTCTCATACAACAGAGTAGAGGAGACGAAAGTCTTTAAAGGTATTGGCACATCGGGATATCGACATTCAGGAAATCGGGGGTTCTGACGTCGAGAGGTCAGGACACTCAAAGGTAAAAGCCCCAAAAGGAATTTGCCATCGAAGTTTTTCATATCGGGATATCGAAAGTCTCGAAGACAGGAGATCAAGAATATCGAGGGAAAAAACCCCAAAACACATCAGAGCTGTCCATCCATTTGGGACATGTGGTGGAGATTAACATCACTTCGGCACATCAGAGGTCGGGAGTGCGAATGAACAACGACGAGGAGGATTATCGCATCGGGAGAACCCGAAATGAAAAATCCTGAAAGGGGTTTCCAAGCAGCCGTCATATCAAAGTTTCAGGAATCGAAACTTCAGGAGTTCTGAGGGAAAGAACCCAAAGGCATTTCGGTGTTTCAAAGCCTGAAATCGCGAAAAGGAGAATGTCGGGACAAGCGCCATTTCAACATCTTGGAGATCGACGTTTCGGGAGCCTAGAGGACGGGAGGTCGGGCTCTCATGTTGGTAAACCCCGACATAGTACTGTGGTCATGGGGATAGTGGTCACATGAACCAAAGCATCGCCCAGGGGGCTAAATGCCGTTGAAGCCATTTCGGCATATCAAAAGATTGGTGATTGGGAGATCGCGGGAACATTGGTTCTCATGACATAGAGAATTAAGAAACCCCGACACCCGAAGTTTGCATTTCCTGTGGGGAAATTGTTCATGGTCGTGTGAAGAGGCCGTGAAGAGGAAATAAGGACCTGTGGATCAGATTTTAATAGAGATTCTAGCAGGGAATCGAAATAACTAATTCGGCTTGGGAATTGAATGAACGATCCTGTGAGTGGATGTAGAGTGTGTCTGCATCACACTCTCTGTGAAAATGTCGTGCCCTAGCCTCCTCCCGATGCTCCAAATCTGTGGGTCGACTGTGGTGTCCAAATCCATGGGACTGTGGTGAGTTTCCACTCTTCGTGCAAATGTCGTGCCCTAGCTGCCTCCTCCCGGTGCTCCAAATCCATGGGTCGACTGTGGTGTCCAAATCCGTGGGACTGTGGTGAGTGCGAGCGCGCGCGAGTGTAGTGCAGGCTACGATTTGAATTGAGTTTTGTTTTGTTAATTTGTATGTTGTTTTATTTTATTTTTGTTTTAATTTTTTGTTTTTTATTTTCGTTATATATATATATAATATCCAATATATTGGAAAATTTTCGTAGAATTTTCATTTAATTAATAGGTTATAGGAGTCATATGGTTATATATCCTTCGAGAAAATGGTTATATGGTTAGGGATCCTAGGGGTTAAATGATTAGACATAGTTTTATTTCTTATACAAGTTGTGGGTTATAAGTCACAAGGATTAATAATTTTAAGGGTTGTATGTGTTACAGGTTATGGGAGTTAATGGTTGTAAGTGTTCATGGTTAATTGTCATAGTGGTTGCTCATTATAGAGGTTATGAGTTATACAAGCAATGGGATACAAGGGTTACAAGTTAGTGGTTGCAAATTGATTGATATTTTTGGTAGGTAAGGGGTGATAACTAATAGGGGTTAAGGATTGGAATGGTTAATATTATAGAGGTTATGTGCCATTGGGATTACAAGTCTAGTTGGGTTATTGATGAAGGGTAATAGGGTAAAGTTTAAGGGGTTTATATAAGGATTAAAAATATGTTGTTATATGTTAGAGTGTCCAATTTTAAGGATTGCAAGAACTATGAGTTAAGGGTTATAAGGATTAGGCATTATGAGTTATAGGGATTAGTGTGGGAGGAGGATTTTGATTCCCTCAACAATATGGAAGTTCCATCAAACCCTGTGATGGAGTTTGAAATAAATGATAAGCAACCACTCGATGTTACTTTTCCTACCCAAATTTATAATTTTGTGCCTGAGAGACAGAGGACGGGGGTGTAGAGAGATATATATTATAGAATAAAAAATGTCTCGTGTGCATTATGTCATTTACTCTGCCTCTTTTTTTGTCCCATTATTTTTGTTCCTTGCAAGCATCCCTAAGGTCATAGGACAAAAAATGAGTAATGACACCTTTGAAATGGTATAACCCTACATTTTTGTCTATTTTCTTTCAAATCTTCTTTCTCCTTTTCCT
>ML821319.1:40500-53284 GCA_009831015.1 Picea engelmannii
GTTGTTAGGATTGGTCCTTCTAGTAGCCATAGCCATATTTTTACTTTCAACATTTCTTGCCACCCTAAATGCATTCTCCAATGATTTGGGTTCCCAAAGGGGAACCTCATGTTGAATGTTATCCTTTAAAGTTCCTATGAATAAATCAATCAAGTGCTCATTTGGAATATTTTCTACCTTTATATTCAATCTTTGGAAGTTCTCAATGTGCTCTGGAACTGAACCCTTTTGCTTGAGATTTATCAATTGGCTAAAGAAGGTATTGTTCCTTGTATCCTCATAGTGTGCTATCATTTCTTCCGTGAAAATTGTCCAAGTGACGAGTGATTTGCGAGAACAAAGCCATCGATACCATACAAATTGATTGGGTTCTAAATATAAAGAAACAATTCGTACCTTTTGTGTATGTTGCACATTATGTAGATCAAAGAATTGCTCCATATGAAATATCCCTGTGATTGGGTCCTTTCCATCAAACTTCCTCATATCGATCTTAGGAACGTGGTTGGTCTTCAACCCAAAGTTGGAGTTTATCCATTCTTGATTCATCGTCCTTGTGTCCTCATCATGAATTTCATGGGACACATTTTCACTTTCAGGTGTCCTCTCTATTAGGAATTTTTTCATTCCTTCCATTATCTCTCTTTTTAAACCATCCATGTTAGTATCCATTATTGCCTCCAATTCAGCTTCAGTTGAATCCATCATCCCTTGTAGTTCATCTTTTGTCATTGTCTTCTTTTGTAATTCATTTATGTCCCTACGCATTTATTCACCTTCATCAAGAGTCCAAGTAGGACTTTCTGGAGGCTTATTTGGTGTATAAGTTCCCTTTTTGGGTGGCATGTTGGCCAAGTGTCACTTTTGAACCTTGATTTTCAGGTGGTTCTGCTAGACAATCTTTCTTCTATTGTATCTCCAAAGTTTTGGCCCTTTTGGGTACGAAACTTTCATTTTTTGTAGTTCTCTAATATTTCTTCTCTAGAATGCCATAGGTCTGATCAAAATTGAATGTGCCAAGTGGAATTTATGGTAACTTCCCCACAACTTGCTAATTTTTGGCCTTTCCAGGAGATCTCACTTGTATAGCGTGCCCCGCACAAAATAATTGATATAAAATTTTGAAACTCATACCAGAAATACTAGAGTCTGTCCACTATCCAATGCAACCAGTCTTAGTTAATTTGGATACACTAGGAAGAAGTTATGATTGTTTTACCTGGAACACCTTCTTGAGACTAGTCAATAGGACTAGTCAGATACCCTATCTTCCACAGGGTGTATCTACAAATGTAAGATGAAATTTTTACCATAGATACCTTACTAATTCTTGTGAATAGACTCCAGATTTCAGGGTCTGAAACGTTACATAAATTTTTTTATAGTGAAAATTACGCAATGGCTCAGTTCAGGATGATTCCAGAACCCTATCTTGCACACGCTGTATATTCGAAATTATAAGGCCTCAGGAGCTTAAATTTTAACCCAACATACCTTGATCCATCTAATAAATATCCTCCAAGTTGTTCCTTCTGAAATGTTGTAGAAAAAAAAGTTATAGCGAAAATTCCAAGGTGTCTCAGATGTAACAACGAAACCCCAAGACCTTGCGCTCTGATACCATATGTTAAGAACCAAATATCAATATAACATAGAAAAACCTCAGAATAAGTACTCAACGCCTTGAAAAAGAGAGAAATTTAGATAATAAGCCTCTTCGAGGGGGCAACCTCCTTATGCCCACATAAATGTACAATTACAAGATGATTCCAAATGAAAATGTCTCCTTGGTATATATAGGAGACTAGGAGGTATAATTACAACTAATGGACTAAAGCCGACATAAATAAAATAACATTACTAATGTAATATGACCTAATTAAAGGGTAATGAGACATTATTTAGGTCTTAACATATGGTGTGTTTCCCAACAAGGTGACATATCCTCACAAGATAGAGTCATTTTTCTTTCCATCATCAATTCCATATACCCACAGGGAGAGTTCACACTAACAAAGCCAGTTTTATGATACGTATATCAAGGATTTTGCATTACAATCACTATTTTGGTTCCATCTACTCTAAAAATTCTATAGCTTAATGCTTTATCTTTTTCTAGCAACCTTGGATGTCGAGATCAAACAAATTTTAGAGGTGTTCATCTAAAATATTGTTTTAATGTCTTTAAGATAACATTATGAGGATAAATCCCCCTATGTTTTTATAGAGGTGGTACTCCTGTTTCTTGATATATGGAAAATTCATCTTCTGATTTTAGATGCATGCAATATAAAACCCCAACAAATATTCCATAGAACTCCTATATACAAATGTACAAGCTCTTATATACAAATGTACAAGCTCTTATATACATATGTACTTGTCAAGAACATCATCTCATTCAAGAAGAAGAAATAATTGTGTCTGCAAAGATTTGTATCTACATGGTTCAAAGCCTTCTTTCAACATATATTATGCCTTTCTTTAGAAATAATGTGAACCCCGAATCGACTATGACTTTACAAGATGAAAGAAAAGTAGAATGGACGGGTCATCAAAGAACTTAATATGATCATCTCATTTACACTCAAAAACAATTTTAATAGAAAAACATTTCAAATCTTTTTCTTTAGACCCAAAGACTGAGAAATCACTAATTTAATGCCCCAAATAGTTCTTTGTGGGAGAAATTAATAATAATATCGAAAATGTAATAAACTTAACGATGTTTGAAACAAGAGGGTTGAAACAACCTCAACAACATCTCAATGACAATTAGATAAACCAAATGAAATGCATTTGTCTTTTTATAAGCAGGGATTTTTTTCCTCTGGACCTAAAATATCATGAAAAATGATTGGAAAAATTTAGATAAAGAGTTGATCAGACTCAGATCTGGTCATTGCCAAACATACATCAAAAACCTGATGGAAAGAATCAAACATAGAGAAATATGAGGAAGAAATTTTAGCAATCTAATTCAGAAAATCTTGGAAAGGAAAAACTTGCTTCTTGCGGTTTCTCCACCGCTGCAAAAACTCTTGGTTGTCGATAACAACCAACCCCTTTAATGCCTTTCACCTCTTCTTTTATAATATTCTTGAAGATTATTTAGGGTTAGATTTAGGGTTTTATTTTCACCTTTGTAGATATGAACTTAGATATTTGTGTCATCAACTGGGACCCACTTTAGAAGCTCAAAAAAATATCTTGAGAAACAATTTTCCAAAAATAATTAGTTGTCAAGCTAGAAAATAGTCTCGATTGTCATTTATATTTTAGGGAATTATAGTCATGGTTCCAGCCATGGAAACAAATTCCAAAGTGTTCTTATTGCCTCTACAATTCCAAAGAGATCTCGTTTGCTCAATTTGGACATCATAATCAAAAGTTATGGCCTCTGAAAGATAGAGACTCAACAACCATCTATTTATCCATGTGAATTTTGAGCCCTTGATTGTTAATCTGCCCCATTTATCCCACATGCATTGGGGAATAGTTCTCATGTCTTGTTTATAAGCAAAATGCATCCCCATATTATTTTTATGTGAAAAGAGAACTATGGAACCTTGCGTAGCTTGTGCATAGTATATTTTTTGGTTGCCACTTCATCACCCAATCATCATGCCAAATCACTTCCCATTGTGTGTCCAATCAATATCATCCAAGTGTCACATGGGGGTAGTTCCACCTCACTGCCACGTGTCCCTATATGGTAGGTCCACCTCACTGCCACGTGTCTCGATATGGTAGGTCTACGTCACTGCCACGTGTCCCAATATGCCAAAGGAGGGGAAAGGGATAAAACTTAGGAATATAATGAATAATTTTAGGAAATATTAAAATCAGAAAATAGAAATATCTAGAAATAGGGCAATAAGACTCAGTAAAAACTAAGTGTAAAACTCAGTAAAATGACTAAGTCATGAGGGTGCAATTTGGGTAATGCAGAAATGGGATGAAACGACCCTAGTTAAATAAACATTTAAATATTATAAAGTAAAATTAATTAAAGAAAATAATTGTGATTAATTAAGTAATACTCTAACTACAGATCACATTTAATGACCTGAGAAATAAATTTAAAAGATCAATGAAAAATGTTAAAAAAATGGTTGCGTATGCAGAGAGGGAGCCTATGAATCCTGAGAAGATAAAACATTTAAGGAGGGAGAAGGGACAGGCACGGTGGGTGGTTGGAGGAGTAACTGCATGAGTCGGTGAATGAGGAATAAGGGAAGGGGGAAGGTTGACGGAAGGATCATTCGACGGGGGAAGAGATTTTCTGAGGAGTATGACATTTGCTGTGAGCAGAGAGTTTGGCACTGTGGATTTTGATCAGTTGAGGTACTAATTTGCTAGAGGTTTTGGGCACGGAGGGCCAGGATATTCATAGATATCCTGGAGCTAGGTAGTTTTCCTAGTTGGCAGGGAGGACAATAGTTTTGGGCAGTTATTTTCCTATTTGTGGTAGGATTGATCTGGGGAGCAGGTAGCAGGAAGGAAACAACAAGGCACAGTGGCAACAGAAATTAGCATCAGAACCAGGTACTTTGTTAAGTTATGTATTTATTTATTTCTGCCATGAAATCAGTATTTATTGATAAACCTAAGTTACTGAAGTTGTTGTCATGAAAATCAATATTATGCTAGGAAGTTATTGTTTCAGTTTACGAAATAAATTGCTTATGAAACTTAATGATATTTAGAAATATACGGTTGTTACATATGGTATCAGAGCATCTTAGTTCGAAATCTGGGCCTAAGGGCCAAAACCCCGAGTGTTAACTCCAGCCACGCTTAAACTACAAACAAAACACGTTCAGTTTGATCCGATATGACTGATACAATATCCGAAAATATACTCAGGTAGTACCCCTAAGTTATCCAAGCAAATAATCTCATATATTGCATGCAACAGCTTTAGGTAATACCCTATAACTGGATCATGTATGGTCACTACAGTTTTAGTCTGAATATTTGAAGGAATGCCTTTAAAATAGTGGCAACAAACTGGATAGTTGGAAGGATCACTTCCCACAAAATGACTATCCTTAAGGCAGCCTAAATAAAGCTATTAAGCACGAAAAACAGAGATGATAACTAAATTTTATTGAGCAATACTTGTCAATGAAGTTTCGGGTAAATTAGACACCTGAAATCGATAAAATGTTGAGGGAAACTTCTGTCTAAGGCTTGAAGTTGGTAAGAATTAATAACTACACAAATTATACTAAATAAAATGCAAAAGGACATTTGCAGGACCTCGAAAAGGCCTACTTCATCTCGAACTTACACGAATGAGGAACTGCCAATGCGCAGTCGGGCAAAAGAAATTTAGAATACTTGTACCGCACGGGAACAGCGTAAACTAGTTGCCTGTACTAACCTCAGTGAAATTATAAATAATGAAGAATCTCAGGAAGTATAGACCCATGCAAATTTTAACCTTGCCAAGAAAGCAATTTTAACACTACGTAATATTTTATGCAACTAATCGATTATCCCGAAGGAGAGCTGTCTATTACGTGGGACAGTAGATCTGAACCATCAGATCTTGGGCGAAATCCCGTCAGCCATTAGATCTCGAAGAAGTTGCGTCGGGTTTAAGTCCTAGTGTGCAGAGGAGGAGTCCTGGAAGAGTCATCGGGATATCAGAGTCATTAGGGTTTTGTTAAGTCAGAGAATTGAGACCATGTGGTTCTCGAAATCCCGAGAACGGATCCCAGCCGTTGATCTTGGTAGGGACATGCGCCAACATTTTGGGGAGGTATCGGGATTTTACTCATCGGGAATTTCAGAGGTGTAGAACTGTTGCGTCAAGGAATCGCGATACGCAATTTCCCAATAGGATTAGAGTCATCCAAACAGCGGGGACACGTGTTAGGAGATCCCACAGAATCGGAGATCGGGGAATTGAAAGTCCCGTGCACATGACAATGGGAATCGCGATATCCTGAAATGAAATTTCCCGATGGGCACAAGGACAGAGCGGGGACCACCAGGGTTAGAGTGGTGGACAGGTGTCGCGCCACACCGAAATCGCAGATCGGGGTTCGGAAAACACAAGTCCCAGGTTTCGGATTCACGAACTCACGAACTCCGATACACCGAGGGAGGACAGGTGTCAAAAAAACTCTCGCGGGGGTCAACGCCAGGTACCATTAGGCATCGGGAGTCGGGGATCTGTGAAGAACGAGGATAATGATAGCGCAAGTGCCGATCTCCCGATGGGAAAGTTCCCGATAAAAGCAAGGAACATCGACGAGATCTGAGCCGTTCATTCTGAGGACGCGTGGCAATCATCTAGCGCCATCGGTGAAAGCTCCACAGGAGGGCTTCATCGGGTATCGGGATATTGCAAGTTTCGGGGGCAAAGTGTCCATGCACTACGAAATCACGAACCCCGAAAGCCGACGCAATTAACTTAACTCTTAACCCTTGATTAAAAGAATTAATTAATGACTGTTTAATTAAGACCTAAAATTATCACGAAATCAGAAATCGGGGTTTCGTGATTCAACGTATGCCGATTATTTGTTACGGGTAATCCCGAATCTCGATTTCATTAACCTTCAAACTTGCAAAATTTAAAATTTTAACCATTCGTTGACCCAAGGTAAATGCAAAAAGGCATCGCCAATTTTGAATTGATGAAATTCTTGCCCGAGGAGGACCGGAACCCTGATGGGGAACCATAAGGCAATGGTCACATAGGTGCAGGTCACATGGACCTCGGTGTAGTCGAAAGGGATAACACGCAAGGAAGAGGCGCATCGGGTATCGGGATATCGGGAATTCCGTAGACACAGGATTCATGCAATACGATATTGCGACATCTGAAACCCCGATAAGGGACAAGGTTGTGGCCTTGTGGTATAATGGTCATATGAACCAGGAATTTAGCCCGATGGGCTAATTCACAAGTACCGCATCGACATATCGGTGATCGGGAGTCTGTGAGGACAGAGATTCGTGACAGCGAAAGTCGCGAAACCCCGAATCCCGAAAGGAATTAGGACTACAGTCACATAGGACAGGGTCACATGGACCAAAGCATAACCAAAGGAGAGCTAAAGCTAGAAGGTAGTGCATCGGCATATCAGAGATCGAGAATCTGTGAGGGCAGGAGACTCTCGGCATCGATCATAAGGAAACCCCGAACCCCGAAATTTAAGTGGGGAATTTTACAGTTAGGAGCCAAGGGCCGTGAGCAATACAGAAGACAAGGTATATGCATCTAGCTACATGCATGTGCACAGACGAATAAAATTATGAATATAAATGAATTAAATTAAAAGCAGAATACCAAAATTCGTACAGAACGGGAATTACAAGAAAATCATTTTGTTCAAAAGAGGAAATTACCATTCCTTACCATAGCGTAAGGAAGGCTTATGCAGATTCTTGACTCAATTAACTCAACGTTCTTCATGAAGGTACTGAAACTGTGCACAATATGCGGACTGAATCGTGCCTCTTACTATAGCTGAGGGCGAGCTCCGCAAAATGTACAGACAAGGGATTGGTTCCCAACATTTCAAGGAGATTGGACTCCAGGTCCTGGATCTTATCAGGGGCCATATCAATATACTTTGTTTCTGCAAAACGAACTGGTAAAGTGCTCAGAACAACGGTGTGGAGGTGAACCATAAGGCAATGGAGATTCTGAAAACCTCTGAGTAGAGCAGAGGCAGATCTGTGGTAGACAAATACTGATGTGAGGAAAGTCCCAGCGGATGAGAAAGTGGGACATAGGAAGAATGCATAGAGAGTTGAAAGGTTGACAGGTGTAGAAATTGGGGGTTAGATACGAGGGAGCTTATGAAAGCCAGACGAGCATGTGGAACCCATGCGTGCCCGAACCCTTGGGTATACGTTCAATTATTATATATATAATATAAAGTGTTAAAAATAATTTAAAATAAATTAAATAATTTAGTATAAATGATTTATATATAAATAAGGTCAAATTAGTTTAAATTTAAAGTAAAGATAATTTGAGTTAAATTAGTGTAATAATAATTTTAAAATTAATTATTTTATTTAATGTAAGGTTAATCTACCTTAAAGTTTGATGTTAACCAAGCTTAGATGCTTCATCCTAACCCAAACCTAGCCAATTCCCCTGATGGAGTAATGTCTATTTACAGACAAGTAAAGAAAACTTACGCCCAACCCTGTTTCTAAGTTTAAGTAGCACCAATTTGAAACGTCCTGGAACTCACCCTGATAACTTTGGGGTGATGCAGGTTAAGTCATAAAAGATGGTCAGGACTCGAATGGGTCGAGGTAGGGGAGCATCGTCACAGGCACCACCGATGCCACCCACACCATCAACACCACCAACACCATCAACCCCACCGACACCACCAGCACCACCACCACCATCGCCCGAACTAGCCCTCATACTGTGCTCGTTGGAAGCCATTAACAAGACTTTAAAGGGGCGCCAACCAACAGGAACTGAAGTGGAACTCCCACCGTCTGGGATGGGTAATCCAGAAGCATCAAGGAACTCAAGGGGAGAATTTCCACCTGAATACATCACGCGAGAATTGCAGAAGATCAAACTTCCATAGTTTGCCAGAGGTCGCTCCAGTGAACACGCGGAAGCATGGTTGGAAGGCATGACAAGGTGTTTTTCCCTAAGAGACTATGCGTCCAACTCGAAGGCAAAGATCGCAATTTTCCAGTTAAGAGACAACGCCTTAAACTGGTGGGGCAACTTGGAAAGACAACTACACCTTACCCTAGACACAGTATCTTGGGAACTTTTCAAGGAGAGGTTCCGAAGGAAGTATCTGCCAGCATACTACGAGGAACAACAAGTAGGGGCATTTCATGCCTTAGTACAAGGAAAGAGGATTGTAGAAGAATATGAGATCAGGTTGATGGAGCTGGTCAAGTATGTTTTGTATATGGACAATGACCAGCGACAGGCAGATCGCTTCCTTTATGGATTGAACCCGAAGATAAGAGCTATGGTGCAGATGTGGAAACCATCTTCAGTAGCGGAGGCGGTAGAAAGTGCGTGTTATGTGGAAGAACACATGAACTTAATAGGAGGTACAAGATCGACATTTCCGCATCGCCCTGGATTCGTAGGAAAGATCTCGAGGAAATTTCTTAGGGGAGGGGGCTCGAGGCCACCACCTTATGGTAACAGAGTCGTGCCCGGGACAGTAGCTGCAGGGATTTCAATGGCAGCTAGTGCATCATCTCATTCATCGCCAATGGTGCAGACAAGTCCACGACCATCTCGGGGAACAATTAGTAGGGGAAGGCAGGGGAAGGAACTCATTTCAAAGACAGACACGTAACAATGCACAGGTTCAATCTGGTGTTACCTGTTGGGGGTGTCGGGGACCCCATTACCAGCGTGACTGCCCGGAGTTACAATCAGGGTTCATGCATAGAGAAGGAAAGGCACCAATGGGAAGAACAAGTAACAACCATCAGATTTATGCAGCGATCAATAACCACCAGGCCGAACATCAATCCACAGTAGTAGAATCCTGAGGTACACTAAATCATGTTAATGTTAAGATTTTGTTTGATTCTAGTGCGACAGATAGTTTCATTTCACCATCTACATTAAAAAGGAGTGGGTTGGTAGCCTACGAGCACGATGACTTTAAACAAGTTGAGATGGCTTCGGGGGAAAAACAAGCTGTAGGACCTAGTNAGGTTGAAGGTATACGTCACTGCTCTTGGGGTGTATGACCTAATGATTGGAATGGATTGGTTAGCAGCTCATCGAGCCTTGGTAGATTGTTTCGCAAAGAGGGTGTTGTGTATTGATGATGAAAGAAGACTAATAGAGATCCAGGGTGTACAGAGAAAAGTGTCACTACGCTTCATATAAACTATGAAGGTCAAGTGGTGCTTGAGGCAAGGGTGTCGACTGTATGTAGTAGAAGCAGTGAGTGAAATGAAAGGACCCTCATTAGATCAGTATCCGGTATTGTCAGAATTTCAGGATGTTTTTCCGAACGAGTTACCAGGGTTACCTCTGGAGAGGGAGATTGATTTTACTATTGAGCTAAAACCTGGTGCAGAACCAATATCCAATACTCCATATCGAATGACGGTGCCGAAACTTTGGGAATTGCAAATGCAGTTGAAGGAGTTACTAGACTTAGGGCTAGTGAGGCCCAGTGTCTCACCTTGGGGCGCACCGGTAATTTTTGTAAAGAAGAAGGATGGATCCTTACGACTGTGTATAGACTACAGGGACTTGAACCATGCTACAGTGAAAAATAGGTACCCAATGCCGCGAATAGATGACCTCTTTGATCAGATGAAAGGAGCAGCAGTATTCTCAAAGATCGATTTGCGATCTGGATATCATCAGTTAAGGATTAAGGAAGGTGATATCCCAAAAACTGCCTTTCGAACTCGATTTGGACATTACAAGTTTGTTGTAGTACCTGTTACACATCAAAATTACTCAGCTGGATAAGTGTCGCATGTCCCTCTCAATTGTCGTAAGTGTCGCATCTTCCTTACAACTTTCGCAAGTGTCGCAAGTTGGTCACAAGTGTCGCAAATGATGTTCAGACATACTGCCATGTCAACGACACTAAGGAGACACTTATAACATCTCATATGCTTGATTTGAAGAAGGAGAATTGGTTTACTGAAGTCAAATAACTCTTGACACCTTAAGAGTGCCCTGAAACAAAGGTTTTGAGGAGGAGCGCTCCCCTATTTCAGCCCTAGAAGCCCTGGCGCTCCCCTACAAGGCTTCAGGGACCGTTATAACGCTCCCCAGCCCCCTCTGAAGGAGCGCTGCTCATATTGAAGGTGTTGGCGCTCCCCTAAAGCTTACCAGGGAGCGCTACAACGCTCTAACGCCCCTTCTAAGGGAGCACTGCCTAATCTGAGGCACTAGTTGGCCCGTTGAGGAGAATAAGGGGAGGATCTTTCGGATTAGGAGGCAGTTGTGTTCGAATTCTTGGTTTCATCAAGAGATACCTGATCTAAGGAGAAGGTTCCCAACTTGTTCTAAAGATAACTCAAGATGTTAAGCTCTTCTTATCCTATATAAACAGGCTCTATGATAGTGGAAAGGGGGGAAGAACTGAAGATATGAAACTTATGATCTTGGAGGAAACTCACAGACAGCCAAAGGAGAGTGATCAGTGAAGCTGTTGTTATCCAGGTTTTGGATCTTTCAGGCAAGAGTTAGACAAAGGGGACTTGACGAAGCTATCGCATTCGCATCTACGATTGTAAGTACTGCTGTCGTTATTCTCATCAATATGACACGCTTGGCCTGTTTCTTTCTAGTTTGTGTCTAATGTCACATGATCTTATCATTAATTGATAGATCTATTTTCAAGCTAATATCAATAGAGTAGGAAGTGGTCGTATCTTGTTTTGTCCACATAACTCAATGGGGAGCAAAGGATTGGAGCGTAACTCGGAGCGTGCAGGGACAAACATCGATAAAAGGTACTTCTGTCATCCTTCCTTCTCATGTGTTAGTTTAGATAGATTTGAAAGGAAGTCAGTGTCCATGTTAAGCATTTTATGTCTAGAGTTAGGGTCAAGCTCTTAGAGGCAATCTACCTGTCCGCAGGGAGATTTTCCTACAACAGAAACTGGCGACGCCACTGGGGAGATAGCCTCAAATCGAAACTTCTTGTTTGGATTTTTCTCCTCATTGAGCTTGTTCTATCCCTTGATTGTTTCAAACCTGTTTCACTCCTCTTTTGATTAGTTTCATGAGCTGATTGGCTCCTTACCCTATCACACTTAGCATAATTGTTGGAATTGAATTGCAATTTTTTGATTTTTTGACATTTCTGGGGATTTTTAGACCCTGACGCCCCTGTACTAGTGTTAACAGAGCGCCAACGCTCCCCCATAGCTTTTCACAGAGCACTATAACGCTCCTTTCCTTTGGCAACAGAGCACCAGCCCTCTTTGGCTCAAAAAACCTTCCAGAATTGCTTTTTCTGGGTTTTGCCTCTGTGTCTTCTGTGCTGAGTAACCTTGTGAGTCAATGTGTCTTCCCTTTCAGCCTTGACATCTGTCTTTTTGAAGAATAAACATCTTGTTAGTTGGATCTTGTAGCCTTCTTCACTATTTTCATTGAGGTTTTTCCTGTTGAGTGAAGTTTGAAACCCATGCATTGTTTTTCTCTCCTCATCAGCTGAGTAAAAACCCTGGTGAAGGTCATCAAAGGCTTACAGACCTCTTTATCTAGATTTCAGTCAAGATCATTGTTCTTCAACTTTTGCTTTTGGGTGTGAAGTTTGTTTTTCTCTTTAATTGTTTCTTTTCTTTCGCTTTTCATTTTGATTGTTACGAAATGGTGTATTGTTTGTGTGACTTTTGCTTGTGCTAGTTTGGTTTTCATTCATACAAGAAAGATAATTAGCAAGATGAGCATTGTGTTGTATTGATCATCATTCATACACAAACAATAAAAGACATCTTTATGATTGATTGTGCATATTAGAAGGCATTTAATTTTTTTTGCATTACATCAGGATTTGATTGAGAAAAATAATCGTTTGAGGGCATTCCTTATTCGTGCTTGATTAGTGAAAAGAACTTTCTCTCTCCCTTAGATAGATATTCATTGAAAGGAAATGACTGCTTATCATATTTGATGCATTCTTTGGGTCTAAGTCATAATTCCATTTGTTTCACTTCCATTCACCCCTTTGCATAAAGAACAACCATAAAAATCAACGCTAATTAAAAGTTATCTAGAAAATTTTCTTTTCTAGGATCCTCCACCAACAGTAGACTAGGCTTAGTGCTTTGG
>ML821320.1:11110-21924 GCA_009831015.1 Picea engelmannii
CACAAAGGTTTGGGTAATGGACCCAATATTGTTTGATGTAAAGATGAATCATTATTGTATTTTCATGGTTGATAAGAAGTAATTATGGATGAACTCCAAAGTGGTCCCCTTATGGTGAAATCCCTCATGGGAAGACGCTTTGTGGAGTAAGAGAACCCATGCTTACTTATGGAATAATGAGATGAGAGACAGTGGATTTGTTAGGGAAACTATCCTAGATGGATATTGCTTTTCATTCCATTTCCATTGGTATGTGGAACGTCACATAACTCCTCACAGTTAGAGAGTTATGACCATGTGAAGTTGGAGAACCCAGGTTTGGGTAATGGACCCAAATTTGTTTGATGGATAACGGTATGAGTTTTGATATATTTTTAGGTAATACTATTCTATATGGATAGTACATTTCATGCCATTTCTGGTGGTATGTGGAACGTCACATAACTCCTCACGGTTTGAGAGTTATGGCCGTACGAAGTTGGAGGACCCTCACATGTCATCTAAAAGCCCCAAAAGGTCAAAGTAGTCAAAGTGGTTTAAGAGATTTTATAAGGTAAATAATAAAGTGAAGTGATGATTGTACTATAATTCAAAGTGAATACAAAATAAATTATTTAAATAATAAATTTAATGGATAAATTAGAAGTGGGTTAACCCTAAAATAAGGAAAGTGGGCAAAGTGACCTAGAAGATGTTTTTAAGGAAGCTACTTGGAGAGTATAAATAACAGGAAAGGCTCTCTCATTTAATACACACTTGAGAATATTGAATACCTATGGGTGTTTGAGGTAACCAAAGGATATCTAAGCCAAATTTCTGAGGAAAGTGAAGAAAAGAAGGCCGAAATTCAAGGAAGGATAAATTCTTTTGATGATGCTTTCTAAGGTATGTTTTTTTCAGGTTATCTCACCATTTTCGCAATAAAAAAAATTCTAGAATGATTATGACCATGAAATTGCTATGCCATTGAGGAAACATATCCATGTATCTGTGGTAAAAAATTCATATTTTGGGTCGTTGTATTTTTCGGGAATATTTTGTAAAAACCTATGCAAGAAGGTGCTCTCCTTGCAATGATTTTACATTACATACAAATAAGTGAGAGTGACTAGGATCTCCCCTAGATCATGTTCCCTAATATATACATCCTAAGATGCTCGCATGCCTACCCAAATCATAAATGATCGACATGATGACGAGTTACTGACACCAAGGGGCAGTCGATTGGATCCATAAGAGAAATGAATATCTTGAAATGGTGACTAAAAGGATAGATCGTGACTAACCACAAGGGGTCTGTAGATAACACCTAGGCCCCTCACTAATACATAGGCATCTAAATACATGGACCAATACAATACATGAGTACAAGTATAATCACGCTTTTGGCTCATCATGATACACTGATGCACATAATATTCTCAAATGATGGGTCACATTTGGTGAAAACATGTAGGTACAATGAAGTGAATCCAAGGTGTAACAGGTTGAAGAGATGGCCTAAACCATGGCAATAGAGAGGATTTCTCTATAGTTGAAGATCGTGCATGTCTTGGTGACTATGTAAATTAGAGGCACCCATGATTCTCTAAATTGGGTGGCATCATCTTTGCATATAACCTCCTTAAAATAGCTATTTTGATCTTGTATGGGGTTCTCAACAAGTTGATTGGGTATGTCCCTATTCTCCTAGCTCTGAATAATTTTCCAAGTGACCACCAACTTTTCATCGCATCCTTTAAATTCAAAGGGAACTGCAACATCCATTCATCATCAATATCAACCTTTGATGTTGAAAATTTGTAGCATATGTCCATAGTAGATGCTTGAAATGAGGTAATGGATTTTCCATTGGTGTCCTGGATTAGCTTGTGATCAATTTCTACCTAGTTGATGAGCCAGGAAATAGTCTCTACACAAGGGAACCATTGATGGTTGGAAAAATTCATACCACCAACAATGATGGAGAATCACCCGGTAGCAGATCCCAATTAGATTTTCTCTCGTTTGGGATGGTGAGATTCTCCGAAATGTGAAGATGGTTGCCACCAATTAAAGTTATAAACTCTGTTGAACTCTTCCTTCAAATACACGGTGGTCTATGTAGATCCTTTATAGTATTTGACAAGATGTCCCAGGTGTTCGAGCTCCTCCCGGGTGTTGGCTACTTCCTTTTCATCTCTCTTGGATCTGTCCTGAGTGGCATCTGAGAGGGCTTTTCCTATGTCAATCAGTTCGGACGTGTGAGCATCTGCATTGCTAATTAAGTTCTCCTCTGTGGTAACCATGATGGATTGATCCAAAGTGATCCTTCACCTCTTCGTGGTCCTTTGAACGATAGCCTTCCTCTTTTGATCGTAGGATATCGCATAGATGTCTGCTACTTCATCTACCGTTTCTGGTATCTATTGATCTCCCCATGAGAGGTTGTTTCTCAAGCTACCCACAGTGTATACCTGCTCAGGAGTGGGTTCTCTAATTTCTTCTCTTTGTTTTGTGGATTCGACCTCTAGTTGTTGTTCGTCTGGGACTTGAATATTGGGTGTAATGGAGGCATCAGGTACAGACTCATTGCTTACTTGCTCAACGGTCGTAGAACTGTCGATTTTCTTTTGTGGAGTTTCGCCACTTGATTTTGCTTATGCTTCCTGTTTGTCGGACTATATTGTGTCGAGGTCACCTTCGGACCCTATTTCCATTTGTAAGGCCTGCTTATCTTGGACCTCGAGCTCAGGGGAACTAGTTTTCTCAGGACCTTTTTCCTCTTGGACTCACACTGGGGTGCCATGAGCGGGTTTCGGACTCTCGTTGTCGTTGTAAATATGTATAAGAGTGCTCAAGGGATTGGGTGCTTGTGTCTCTATCGATACCTGGCCTGTCTCTGGTTGAGGTGTCCCTTCTTCTAAAGGATCGATTGACGATGTTGTGGGTTCAGGGTTGCCTAACCCATGGGAATTGTTGAGGGTTGTGGACCTAGGATCATTTGACTCTGTCGGGATACTCTGAACAGCAGTTGAGACTTGAGGTCCTACGAAAAGATACGGGCCATCATGCATCTGTTTCATCAGCAACTCGGTTTGCTGAAGTAACAACGTACCCCTTTCTCATGCAGCTTGATCTTCCAGAAGATCCCTAATTTGTACCGAGGATTCTTGGTGAGTTCCCGCAGCTTCAATGTCTTCTTCGAGATCACTTATTTCTTCATCCAATTCATATGCAACTGCTCCTCCCGGGTGTCGGCTAATTTCTTGAACTGCCTGCTCCAGAAATGTTGCTTGTTCTTCGTGGCTCATAGCTCTAAACCTGGTTCCTCGAGGATTAGCTCTCCTAGACGCCACCATATTCCAGTCTTGGGCATTCTCAGTAAATATTTCATCTTCAAACTAGTCATGGGAATAGGGCCAACAGGATGATACATGCGACGCATGTTGTAGAACCAATCCCTTGGGATCGTGTTTGCGAAATCGGCCAGTTTGGAACCGAAATTCCAATTGATCTAGACCGAGTTGTTTAGCATGTGCGGTATCTTTGACCATGTAGAATCCGATATGAAACCCATACGGTATCAAATCTTGCTTCTTGTCTTTCACTAAAGTTGCATTGTATCCTTGCAGGATGGTTTGATAGCAAATTTCCCCTAACACTAGCTGGTCGGGAACATAAATGGGTAATAATTGGGGTGCCCCTGTGATGCCGAAAACCCTAATGTAGGTTTCTCGTTCATCTAAATACCAGTGGCCAATTTTGGTTATAACCTTCTTTGCTTCATCTGACAATCTAGGGAATTCTTTCCTAAAGAGAAAGAAGTACGTGCATGCAATAAATTGATCGTAGATAACAGTATAGGATTTCTTGTACCTGTTTTCCCATAGGATGTTGAAGTATACATGGACCATGAGCTTTGAAGAGTGCTAATTCAGGTTCATCTCGGTGAAATCATTACTGGCGCAGATGACATCCAGTAGATACGAGGCCATGTAGAAGGCGGGAGTATCTCCCTCCTTTGGCACCTAAGCCCATTTTATGTAGGTGCTCAACTGCTTGGATATTATGGCACCCCAATTGAAGCCTGTGCCTGAAATGGCCCTTTTAAAATCCAGAGGCATCCAAGCCTCTGAAAATTGGGAGAAATGTTTCTCCCCATGTAACCTGTCAAGTAGAGCCATGAGATATATGTATGGTTCCCGAGATTAGTTGTTGGATACCAGCCAATAGTCTGGTTTGTGAATTTTTTGTCTTCTCTCCACCAAGACGACATGATTTTGCTGGTATCGTGGGATGCATAGAAACTCAAGATAAAATTAGTGCTCAGCTTTAACTTAGAATATTTGAGCTTATAGTAACTCTACACCTCTAATGGTAGGAAGACTCTAACGCATTCATCGTTATCATCATTGATCAAACATTTTTGGGCGTCAGTGTCGTCAATAATCCACTTCAGGAGCTCGATGCAAGGAAAGACTGGAGACCGGCTTTCCACCATGTCCAGATAATCTTTGAGAATGTTGGGGAGGACTTCATTGTCGAGTTTCCTTGTTTTAGGATCGCTATGTGGGGTATATTAGAGGGGTTCTTCTTTCTTGATTTTCTTGAAGACTTCTTCCCAGTGAGGAAATGCCATCTTGGCTCCAATGCTTGCCTTCGTATCTGCGAAAGTTGGGGGCTGGACAAAGGGCTCCTTGGTGATTCTCTTAATGATGGACACTGGCTTGGGAGTGAATTCTAATTGTCTTGCAATTGATGGGGAGGAGCCTTCTCCTACTTCTAATTCTTGCATCTTAGGGGCTCTCGGGGATTTTCTGGTGGAAGGCTTCTTCGGAGGCATTGTTCCTGCAATTTAAAATGTCATTTGAACATGCGTACAGAGCAGCGTTGGGTGCGGACATGTAACAATGAAATGCATGAAAACCATTAGCAGATACATACATGTAACGCTTGCTATGACAAATGCTTAATACTCACTGAACTTTGGGTGTTTTCTTCCGGGTTGTTGGCTTCACTCTTCTGTTTGTCCTGAATTTATTGTTGTACAGAATGGGGCCATGCACAATGACTCAAACAGGATATAACTAGAGAGGGACTACCAGTCATATCGATTAGTTAATACGAGTAATAAATGTAAATTCAAAATAAATTACCCTCGAATTTCTGCAAATAAACCTTAACTAGTTGACGGCGGAGGCACTGGAGAAGATACATTGTATCGATGGGTTTAACGGATCCTTTTGATTCATGTACGAATTAGTAACTAATGCGTGATCTACGAACTAACTACCATCTTTGAATGTGGTGTGTCTAACACATAAGGAGGTAAAACATCTCATCACGTCACATCACTCTGACGCAGGGATCAGGGATCGGTTGTTTACTCCTTACCTCTGCGTAGTGTTCATTATTGCATTTTTTTTTTCTGTCGAAACCGAATGGATAGACCTTCGGCGAAATCCTTCCAGAGGTTGTTTGTGGGAAAGGAACTCTTTCATCGTCCAATGTCGGTGAAGGTTGGTACTTGGCTACTTTGACTTTCCAAATTATTTTCACCACCTTTGGCTTTCGCCAATGCCGAATTTCTCAAGTGATTGGGGAAACTATGGGTCGTTGATTCGTGTAGACAGTCAACGAAGAAGATGGAGTGGTACCCAAAAAATAAAATGTTCATAGATTTTGTGGGGTGTGTTGAGTGCTCAACAAATGGTGATTCACTCGGCGAATGAAAAATCTCTCATTCCTCTTTGCTTCCCTCACACAATTTATTCATATCTACATATATTACAATATATCTATTTATTATTATGATTATTATTATTATTATTATTTATTTATTTTTAATATTATTCAGTGAAAGTATCGTTTTAGGGCTTGGCCATTTACTGGGAGGGCGTCAAGTTCCCCCCTCAGGTTTTGCAATCGATAGGTACCTGCCCTGATTCTCTCAGCTACTTGGAAGGGTCCAAGCCATAGGCTTTGAAACTTAGAGTGTTTTCCCTTAGGTTCACTTTCTTTGTCCCACTTAAGCACAAAGTCTCCTACCTCAAAGGTATTTTCTTTAGCCTTACGCTTATCAAACCATCGTTTCACTATCTATTGGTGAGCCAGGAATTTTGACTTAGCGTTTTCTCTCTCTTCCTCCAACATGAGAAGAGTGTCGATTCTATGTTGCATGGCCGACGAGGGTTCTTCCTGGGAGTCTTGGGCCAATTGAAGAGATGGAAGATAGAGCTCGTTCGGGAGGATAGATTCTTTCTGGTAGACTAAGAAGTATGGGGAATTTCCTATGGATTATTTGAGTGTGACCCTATCAGCCCATAGGGCATTATGGATTTGATTATGCCAATTTATCTGGTTATCTGTAACCATTTTTTTTAGTATCCTTACCAGGTTTTTATTAGTCGATTATGCCACACCGTTCCCCTGTGGGTAGTAATTTGTAGATTACTTGATTATAATTCTTTTATCCAAAGAAAACTCAATCAATAGGGTAGAAGAAAAGTAGGTTGCATTATCAAAGACCAGAATAGAGGGGACGCCAAACCTTGTGATCAGTTGTTGTTCTATAAATTGGATTATTACCTTCTCATTCACATGAGTCAGAGGAATGGCCTCTACCCATATGGTGAAATAGTCGGTAGCAGTAAGAATGTAATTCTGGAGTTTTGAAGAACTAGGATTAATTTGTCCTATGATATCCAACCCCCATTGCTCAAAAGGCCTGGAGACAGTCACGGGATGAAGTGGGATTGCTTCCCTTTTCTCCTTTCCAGCACTTAATTAACAAGTCTTACAGTTCCTAGTGCGAGTGTGAGCATCTTTAAACAAGGTGGGCCAGTAATAGCCAGCTCTTAGAATCTTATGGGTGGTAGTGTTTCCTGCAAAGTGTCCTCCGACGGCATCATCATGGAGTTCTGTCAGCACCTTCTTGTTCGAGACATCTCAATAATACCCCACCATAGTTGATCCAGAAGAGTACCAAATTCATAAGACGATATTGTGCATATTTCAATCTTAGGGCTCTCCTTTCCTTAGGGTTGAGGTTCTCGGGACAAGCCCCATGATGAAAAATATGAGTCAAATCCTTGTACCAAGAGTCTTTTTTTGGGGAGATGTATGCTACTTCATTGCACCATAGTGCCATTTCGTTTTCCCACCCGGAATATTCATTTGCTTGATCTTGGGCTTCGACTACGAGCTTACACAGACCTTGTCCTTTTACTAGCTTGGCAGGTTTTATATCTAGATCAAATTCCTAGACTACTGTCATCAAGTTCCCCCTTCTTTCCCCCATTTCTTGTTGGGTAAACAGGGATCTGACCATGTAGGATTGTTTATATATGGAAGGATAATTGAGCTCAACTCCTTGAATATTAGTACTCATAAAGGACATTGGGGCTTCGTTGTTGTCATCATCTTTCTGGGTCAAAACCATCGCTAACGATTGGTCGGAAGCGAAAGTATAAAGGGAAAAGTCTCTATTAAAATCGAGACTTTACAACACCGGAGCACGGGATATGGTGGATTTGATATTGTTGAAAGCATCTTTTCTCTCATCATCCCACTTAAAATCAGCATCCTTGTGAATCATCTTTTGCAAGGGTTTGATAATTTCGGCAAAATCGGGGTGAATTTCCTCACGAAGTTGATTTGTCCGAAAAAAGACTGCATGGCTTTCTTGTTATGGGGTAGCGGGAGTTGAGCTATAGCCTTAATTCATTTTGGATATATGTGGATACCTGCTTGAGATATAATATGACCTAATAGCTTACCTTCCTTGACACTGAAGATGGATTTCTTAGGATTTAGCGATATATCGTATTTTCGGCACCTTACAAAAATCTGAGTTAAGTGTTGGATGTGTTCTTCCCTATTCTTTGAATACACTGTTACGTAATCTAAATATACTACCACGCACCTATTGATAAGCCCCCGAAAATCCACGTCCATGGCCCTTTAGAAGGTTGCTCCTGCATTGATTAACCCAAAAGGCATGTGTTTATAAGCGAAGGTTCCCCATTTGGTTCGGAAGGTGGTCTTTAAACGATCTTCCTCTGAAACCAACACTTGGTTGTAGCCTAAGAAACCGTCTAGTAAGGAAAAAATCTCTGAGCCTGACATGGTCTACAGGAGTTTCTCCATCAGCAGGACCGGATAATTTTCCTTCTCTGAAGCTCTATTGAGGTTCCGAAACTCTACGCATAGTCAGATTTCGCCTGACTTTTTCCTTACCGGAACGAGATTTGCCACCCAAGCAAAATGTCTAACCTGAAAAATTATCCTTGCGTCTAGAAGCTTCCTTAATTCCTTGTACATGAGAGGCTCTAGGGACAGGTGATACTTCTGGATCTTTTACTAGAAAGGTTTCATTTCGGGTTTCAACGGGATGGTGTGTTGAATAATGCAGGTATCGTACATTTTCAAATCCTTGTAGGATGATGCGAAGACATCTTGGTATTGTATGAATAATTTGAGGTAGGATTTCCTCTCTTCCTTAGACATGGTTTTTTCGAGATTAATATTCTTCGGGTTCTCTGGAGTCCCAATATTCACAGTTTCATGGAGGGGGCAAGAGCTACCAGTCTTCTCATTTTTGGGTCCTTTAAAACGATCCTTTAGATCAAACAGACTTTCTAGATTAGCTACCCCCTTTGGTATTGTGTGAGCCTTCAGATTTTCAACATATTTTCCTATTTGGGGATTAGTTTCAGTTGTTTTCTCTCGGAACTCTTCATCATCTATGGCTAGGTCTTTGAAATTGTCTTGGTTGGTCAAGAAGTTTATGATTTGCTCGTCACCTTCAAAGACTTTTCAATTGGAAATATTGTTCGGCACGGACGGTTTGTAGAGTAGCTCCATAGTGAATTGGGAGGCTTCTTAATCTTCTAAAGGCAACAGTCAAGAAGTGGCTGTGGCCAAGGAGTTGGAAAGAACATTCTTTCCTCTGGGGATTGCGGTGATATTGAAAGCATCAAAGCACTCTATTAGCCTATGCACCTCCTGCTGGTAGTTCTTAAGATGAGGCAAATTACAATGAATAGTATTCCTTACTTGTCTAACAATGATCTCAGAATCCCCAAAAACCTTCAACTCCTTGACACCCAGATCAATGGCTTTCTTTAATCCTTGCACTAGAGCTTCATACTTGGAAGTGTTGTTGGTACATTCAAATTCTAACCTACAGGATAGGAAATAACATCGTCCTTTAGGATTGATAAGGATACACCCTGCTCATGACCCTTCTTTTGATTTAGATCCATCAAAGCAGAGGGTCCAAATCTGTGGAAGGTAATCGCCCTTTCTTCATTCTATACCGATTTCCTGCTTACCGATCTCTCGTCCCGTAAGCTCGATCGCAAGACTTTGGCAAAAGAGAGCGTTCTCTATCGGTGTCGGCAGTCCCTCTTGAAAGATTATTTCAGATTTTTGGGTAAGAGGAACAGTGGACATTAGAGGAGAAAAGTCCCCGAAGTGGGAATCACAGGAGTAATTTTCCAATACCGGGAAATCGGTAGATGCGGGTTCGTTCGGGGTTTCTAGGTCGGTGATCATATGCTTCAAATATCTTTCTCTGTCAATTCTGATCATTCTCTTGTATTCCTTTAGTGGTAACCAAAGGTATGCCCAGTCCATAATAAAATATCCATTCATCTTTTCGGACCAGTCACGACTCAGCAATAGTCCATATGCCTCTGGGATATCTACTACAATGATGTCAATTATTTGCATGAAATTAGGATGTGTCACTATCCTGATCATTACATCTTTGAGTTCTCTCATAACTTTGACTTGGGTTCTATCCATTTGTATGACATGCTTATCACTTCTGAGAGGGATAGCACCCAGTTTCTTACAAACGGCCAAGGGAATTACATTAGAGGACGCCCTAGAATCTACCAAGCAATTGTGAAGATTCATGTTAAAAACTTCAAACGTTAACAGGAAAGGTGGTACAAAAGGATTTTCCTTCTTGCCTTCTGAGTAGGTATTTATGGTTGGCTTGCTTGCCAAATATGTTGAGGATAGATCTTTCTTTTGTTCATTGCCTATAGTCGGGTCTTCTACCGAGCTCAGATATTGCAACAGAAACTCTTTTTGCTGAGGAATCCTACATATATCCATAACTGATATATTAGCCTTCAAAATTTTCAAATCTTCGACTACGTTGTAATCCATCTTGGGGAATTCCTTGGTATGGATGCTTATAGGATTTTTGCTGGGAGAGAAAGGTATTTTCAAGCAATCGGGATTTAACTTACCTTGCGGGGCCCAGGTGTAGTTGGCATTTTTTGAGCCGGATTGACCTTTACTACGCATCTGTGCTACCGAAACTTCCGTGGGTTGTTCTCGAGACTTAAACAGATCATCCAAAGACGCGATTACATCGGGATCCCATATCAACATGGTCGTGTCTTGTGGTGGATTAGCTTCTTCCTGATCGACAATATTAATGGCCGAACTGCTTGACTGTTTGGTCAGTGAGACTTTGTCCAGAAAATTATTGGCCATTAAATTCATGGCGTGCACCCATTGAGGGCATTCTCTTTCAGAATGGTTCTCCTGGTGATAAGTGCAGAAAGAATCAAACGCAACATTCCCTAGGTCAATGTTTAGGTTGGTTGGGGGAGGCTCAATTGCTTTGAAAGGATGGTTTATTTTAAAGAAAGGCTTATAGGGTCTTTGGCCTTGGTTTCCTTCCCCTGCGCTTCTTTTCATTGTTGGTTGTGGAGCCTGATTATCTTCCTGATTTAGAGGTCTTTTACTTTCAGTCATGTTTATACCCCATGAAGTATTTACACCCCAGAAGTATGTACACTCTTCCACGC
>ML821320.1:31378-51349 GCA_009831015.1 Picea engelmannii
TAAACCTAGTTCCTTGAGGATCAACTCTCCTGGATGCCACCATATTCCAGTCTTGGGCATTCTAAGTAAATATTTCATCTTCAAATTGGTCATGGGCATAGGGCCAATAGGATGATACCTGCAACGCTTGTTGTAGAACCAATCCCTTAGGATCATGTTTGCGAAATCAGCCAGTTTGGAACCGAAATTCCAATTGACCTAGATCGAGTTGTTTAGCATGCACGGTATCTTTGACCATGCAGAATTTGATATTAAACCCATACGGTATGAAATCCTGCTTCTTGTCTTTCACTAAAGTTGCATTGTATCCTTGCAGGATGGTTTGATAGCAAATTTCCCCTAACACTAGCCGGTCGGGAACATAAATGGGTAATAAGTGGGGTGCCCCTGTGGCGCCTAAAACCCTGATGTAGGTTTCTCATTCATCTAAATACCAGTGGCCAATTTTGGTTATGACCTTCTTTGCTTCATCTGAAAATCTAGGGAATTCTTTCCTGAAGAGAAAGAAGTATGTGCATGCAATAAACTGATCACAAATAACGGTATAGGATTTCTTGTACCTGTTTTCCCATAGGACGTTGAAGTATACATGGACTGCGAGCTCTGAAGAGTGCCAATTTAGGTTCATCCCTACGAAAGCATTCCTGGCATGGATGACGTCTAGTAGATACAAGGCCATGTAGAAGGTGGGGGTATCTCCCTCCTATGGCACCTGAGCCTATTTTATGCAGGTGCTCAACTACTTGGAGATGATGGCACCCCAATTGAAGCCTGTGCCTGAAATGGAAACTGTAACATGCTGAGTAGTAAAAGCCAGAGGCATCCAAGCCTCTGAAAATTGGGAGCAGTCTTTCTCCCCATGTAACATGCTGAGTAGATCCATGAGATATATGTATGGTTCCCTAAGATTGGATGTTGGATACCAGCCAGCAGTTCGGTTTGTGAATTTTTTGTCTTCTCTCCACCAAGACAACATGATTTTTTTGGTATCGTGTGACGCATAGAAAATCAAGACAAAATCAGTGCTCAGATTTAGCTTGGAATCTTTGATCTTATAGTAACTCTACACCTCTGATGGCAGACTCCGACGCATTCTCCATTATCATCATTGATCAAAAAAAATTGGACGAAAGTGTGGTCAATAATCCACTTTAAAAGCTCGATGCAAGGAAAGACTGGAGACCGACTTGCCACCATGTGCAAATAAGCTTTGCGAATGTTGGGGAGGACTTCATCGTCAAGTTTCCTTGTTTCAAGATCTGTATGCGGGGTATATTCGAGGGGTTCTTCCCTCACAACTTCACCCATCTATCTTCAGGCTTCAAATACCTTGGATACTTCATTAAAGCTGACCACTACAAGGCATCAGATTGGGAATGGTTAGTCTCTAAGGTGGAAAATAAATTGTGCCACTAGTGCAATAGGTGGCTCTCCATTGGAGGTTGTTACACTCGCATAAAATCTTCACTTGAAGGCCAATCGATCTACTAGATGGCGCTGGCTGTCATTCCCTCATCAGTTCTGGAAAAGCTGTGAAAACTCACTTTCAACTTCTTCTTGTCAGGCAACAAGGACTAGTATAAATTACATCATTGCAATTGGGAATTGTTGGCTACCCCGAAAAACAAAGGTGGATGGGGGTTCATGAACATATTCAACTTCAATCAAGCACTGGAAGCAAATTCCCTATGGCAGGCATTGACTTCAAATGGCATCTAGAATGTTGTCATAAAGGACAAATAATTACCATTTACCTTTGTCGTGTCCTAGCTTCGATCTGGAGCCCCTCAAACAAGACATGTCTCCCGGACTTGGAGGAATCTTACAAATGTTGCACCATGGATCACTCGATGGCGTTGTTGGAAACCGGGCACCGGCCACTCCATTCAAATTCGTAGGGACCTCATACTCGGACTCGGTCAAGCCTCCTCATTATCTGCTCATCTTATCACTCATCTAAACAACAAAAACACATGCTTTCTCTTCCAATATCATCGTCTCAGCATATCTGGACTCCCAGCAATAGACAGGAAAACTTGCAGCGATATTGAACTTCCCCCAAATATGACAGAGGAGTGGCAATGTTTCTGCCTGGAGCTCACCCGAGCAGTCATCACCCTACACGACGAGGAATATCTCCTGATGTGGGATGGAGGGGACAATTCGAGACATATCTCGGTTAAAAATATTTATTCAGCCATTCCTAACATAGTTGGGCTCAATAATTTAATCGAATGGCACAAACACCTTTGGAATTGGAAAATTTCACTTAAGATTAAGCTTTTTACTTGGCTCATAGTCGGAAAACAAATCCCCACCTGGGACATTCTAAAAAAAAGGCTAGAAAGGCCCCAATATTTTCCTTCTTTGCTACAGGGATGAAGAGACATCTATCCATTTATTTTCACAGTGCCATTTCACCCACCTTGTCTGGGATAGGCTCAAGCTGGATAGTAAAACAAACACAAGATGGACAGGGACCTCTATCTCAACTTTCTTTGATCAATGGATCTTAAATGAACACCATTACAAACTTCCTCCTCCTTTGGTCAACTGGTTTATTTGGAGGGCCAGAAATTCAAAAATCTTTGATGATAAGCAACCTTCCATCAGTGTTGTTGCTTACAAATCTCTAGGCCTATTTCAAAACTAGAAAGGCATTCACCCAGAAATAAATAAAAAAAGACTTTAATCAGCCCACTTATTCCTAAGGATACTCCGATGAGTTGGGTCGACGGAGCAGCACAACAAAGTGGAACTCTGAGTGGCATAGGTGGACTAATTAAAATCAGCAACAAGTCTTTCTTCAGATGGACTCTCTATTGCGGCCTAGGCACCAACACAAGGGTAGAACTTTTGGGTGCATGGGCTACGCTTCACTTGGCCTCCAGACTAAACGTCAAAAATCTCCATTTGATCGGTGACTCTAAATTTATCATTGTAAGCTACAATCAATCACCCTCCTGGATTGGAAAGATAGAATCATATCACTTTTTCACCTTTTCAAGAATCTCACATTCTCTCATTCTTCCCGAAAATTCAATAAGGAAGCGGACATGCTATCAAAATCAGCACTACTGAAAAAAGCAAGTGTTCTATCTTATAACCACTGGTTGGATGGTCATGAGGGACCAACACTTACTATCAAAATTTTCTAGGATCGGAGGATCCCTCTTGATGGCAGTTTCAGTATTTTCACAATATATCATTAATTCTAGCAGCAGCAACCTTAATTTTAATCCTTATAATTCTAGTATTTCTTTATTTTCAAAAGACTTGAAGCAGTTAATGTATTTTCACTCATCCTTCTATTGATAAATCACCAATTTTTTGGCTATGTGATCAATTAAAGGTGAATGATGTAATTGAAAATGATCCCTATATTGATGTAATTTGATGTGAGAACACATTATATTTTATCAAATATAATTGAGTAAGTTTTTCGACTGGAAAAAATGTTTGGGGTGAATCTATATGGCATTCATGGTGGCTTTGGGAATCTTCATGTGTGAGTGGTAACTTATTCGATGGTGACAAGCACAAGGAGGAGATAGAATGTAAATAAAATGATCCAATGTCCTTTTACTAAACAAAAATCACATTTTTTACCCTTTTTCAAACTTTTAATATGTCAAATCAAGTGTGTCATGCGTGTGAAAGTTTTGGTGAGGCACTATAAAGGATTGGTAGCATGATTTCTAGAAATTTGTCGAGCTTGCAGTATATCACACCTGAGGAAAATTTCTCTTCATGTGACAAAGGAAAATTATCATGATAGGAGAAGTTTTTCTTGTGTGCGATAAAGGGAAGTTGTAGTGGATCGTCAAAATTTGGTGATTCACGGTGTGTCGTGAGGGAAAGTGTTTTCCAGTGAAATACATCATAGAAGATTAAAAATTTGGGAGGTGAAATGTGTCATGACAACAACCATTTTATGTGTGATGTATCATGGCCTCATAAATTTTCAAACATTTAGATGTGTCACACGGGAAAGTGTTTTCAAGTGCAATATAATGCAAGGGACAAAAACTTCAAGAGGCACGATATGCCAAGTTTTCCATTTTTTTCTAATTCTTCCTATGTTGTAGAGAAGCAAGGTTTTGTTTGATGGGGTGTATCGTGCCAAAATGAACTTGCATGCAATGTATCACGCCAAAAGAATTTTCTATGTGATGTGATAAAGGAAGATTTCACAAGTTTTTCAAGGTTGCAACAAGACAAAATTGCTCAAAAAGGTTGGAACAAGAGATCAAAAGAAACTTATGAGGCCTAATGATATCTAATAAAAGTGTCAAGTACTCATTACATGAAAAATATTCTAAGTTATGTGATTATCTAAAAGATAATTAAATGAAAACCCAAAAATTTTAAAAGAAGAGGAGAGGCCCCAATCCATTTTGCCTTCTTCAAATGACAAAGACAAAAATGGTATGGGGAAGTCGTTGCTTTCTCAACAAGACCTTATAGAAACCTTACATGCCATGGTAACTTGGCAACTTCATAGTGAGTTCGTCTTTCATTGTATTTGCATTTCATATCTAATAAAAAAAGAGAAATTCATAGCCCTCACATTCTAGTTGGGTTTTCCCATATTAGGTTTCCTATGGTACATCATGTGTTCATTATGTGGATTGTTTGGTATTTGTCATTTTAGATTCTTTTATTTCATGCTTATTTTATTTCAGTTTCTTAAGCACTAATATTGTAATATTAAATTTAATATTAAATTGAGACTGCATAACAAATATTTTGCAGATACTTGTAAGATATGTTGTGAGGAATTATTCCAATGGAATATCGTCAACAATTTGTAGATTAGATGCAGAGTCCAAAAAACAGTTGGTAATCCAAGAAGGCACTTGGGAGATTAATGAAGATGAAACTAGGATAACGCATCCGGCTTCTTTGAAATTCCTTTATGCCTGATACTTTTCAATTGTGACCAATGTTTTTTGGTCTTTACAAGTTATCATTTTATGATATATGCTAGTGAATGAAGCTTAAAGCATGTTTCAGTTTTTAACTTTTCAATGAATCTATGTAAGAAAAATAATATGCTTAGGAACCATTCTAATGATAAATAAAAACTCACACTAAACCAACCAAGAAAGAGAAGATAGATTTAAACAAGAAATAAATGGAAATCACACAATACATAGAGATTTTACCTTGGAAACCTAAAACCAAGAAAACCAACATTCCTTGAGTGTCTTGTTCCTTGTTGTATTATCCATTCAATGAATAAAGAGTTACATGACTAACATTTGTCTACACCTAAGACAAAATCGCCATCGTACTCTCTTTTTTTACACAAGAACAACCATGTAGCCAATTCGTCTTACATATACATGACCAACAACATCCTCTTAAAGGATTCATCAACTTAATACAATTACAACATGCCTTATTTATAGGCTTTATAGAATGCAAAACCTGAAATCATGGCACCCAAAAATAGTTACAGATCCATGCAAATGATTGGATACAATCCTGTGAATCTCGTGATTTTGTTACAGTGGACTTCAATCAGTTTGCCAGTCGACCTCCAGTTGGTCTTCAATCGGTTTCCACTAAACCTTTTGACGATCTTGTGTCAGATGACCTTTTGACTTCCCATCGATCGCTTTGACTTCAAATTCCTGGTCAATCATTTTGGCCTCAACATAACCATCAACTCGACTTAACTCATTGGTCGACTTATTGTTAAAAACTTAGAGAGAAATATCACCACAAGAAAGAATGCACATAAATGGGCATTAGATGTTTACCCAGGAAACCCTTAATTGGGAGAATCAACACCTCCATAGATATCTATTAAGAGCCTTGTCCAAACCAGCCAAGCTAGGTCACACCAGCCAACTGAGGCTACTTGAGGCTTCTTACAATGGAGTATCTCAAGCCATTAAATAGACTTTATTAATTACAACCCTAATTCCTTTACCAAAATTAGATTACAATGCAAATACATTCATGGCCTCAATATAGCCATGCAAGGACATGCATGAAGTGGATATAGCCATGTTAATACATGCATGGACATGTATATACATGCAAACACATTCATGGTGTGGAGATAGCCATGTGAAGACATGCATAGCCAGGAAAATAAATGCATGGTGTGGAGATAACCATTCAAAGACTCACATCAAATGTCATGGGAAAATACCATGGGCTCATAAACCACTAATAGTAAATCCAACAATGACCAAATCAACGAATCTATGATCGATTCAATACTATCCCAACATTCCTCCCTTTAAACTTGACTTGGGATAAACACCTAAACCACCTCAAAGTTTTAAATCGAGTATCAGGAATACAACATGCCCCTCTATCACCTAAGTCTATGTCTAGAATTTATATGGGTGAACCATCAAACCAGGAGTATGCATACCTAAATAGGTCTTATAACCATATGCCCATTTACATGTGATAAAATATAGATCCATAAAAAAATCACAATTGTATGTCTGAGCACATGATGTTATGAAACATCAACCTATTTCATTGCAAGCATCCATCCTCCTCCAAGTCCAATGGCATGGACCAAGTATTTATCTTACCACTATTTTCCTAAGCACATGATGCAAGAAGCATCTACCAACTTATTTACTAGCATCCATCTTTGCTCCAAATATAGTGAGTCAGAGCACTCATTCATCAAGTACTTCTTCCTTAATTCACTTTTGTGAATGCTCCATGTTGATCCACTATATGCTCGAGCAAATGATGCAAGAATCATCTACCAGCATCCCTCCCTACTCCAAATATAGTGAGCCAAAGAATTCATTCATTGAGTATTTCATCCTCAATGTGCTTATGCCTATGCTCCATTTCCATGTGTCATTCACCATGGTTCATAAAACCCATGAACCATCACTTCATTTTGTGTGAATGTCTCTCTTCCACAAGTCACTCACTTTAATAACAACTTCATAAGCATGGATCTCAACATCAAACCACTCTCATTGGAGAGTCCATGCAACATCGACCACTTAAGGCTATTTGAAATGGAGTATCTCAAGCCATTAAATAGGATTCACTAATTACAACCCTAATTCCTTTACTGAAATTAGATTACAATGTGAAGACATGTATGGCCTCAAGATAACCATGCAAATACATGATGAAGTGGAGATAGTCATGCGAAGACATGCATGGACATGCATAGCCATTCAAAGACATGCATGGTGTGGAGATAATCATGCGAAGACATGCATGGACATGTATAGCCATGCAAATATTTACATCAAATACCATGGTTAAATAACATGGGTTACCCAATACCATGGACCCATAAACCACTAAAAAGAATCCAACAATGATCGAAACAATGACTCTATGATGTATTCAAGATTAACCCAACACTTATCTCCTAGTTGATCCAGCTCGACTAGACATTCATATGTGTCGGACAGTTGGTTTAGATTGATGGACAGTTGGTTTTCATTTATGTCAACCCTTGGAGGATGATATTGCAGTTTGATGCCAACCCTTAGAGATTGAGGTCAACCCTTGAGTATGTCCGGTAGCACATTCTAGTAGCTCCAGAGGTATGGGTAAGGGACCCGAGTTTGTTTGAGGTATAAAGGAATGAATATCAGTGAATATGCAAGTAATACTATCATGGATGGATAGTACACATCATGTCATTTTTAGTGATATCTAGTACGTCACATAGTTCCTCACGGTTAGGGAAATATGGCCTTGAGAAGTTGGAGAACCATTTAGAGTAATATAGAAGCCCCTAGAAAGTCAGCAAGAAGTCAAAAGCTTCTACAAAGTCATAAAGAAGATTTCTTAGTCAAAGTGGTTGTAAAAGAAATGAATTAAATAATTAAGTGGTTGCAACAAGAAGGGTAAAGGAGTTATGTGTTGACTAATTAAGGAAAGTTAGTTGCAACAAGAAAGTGGGTTGGCCCTAGAAGATGGAGAAAGGGGTAAAACAGATACAAGAAAAATTCTAGAGGAAGGCTCTTGGAAAAGTAATAATAAGAGAGCAAGGGACTCCTATTTTCACCTACCTACCGACCTATTTGATCAGTATTGAATATCTATTTTGTGAAAGGTTATTTGTAGGTATACTTTGACAAATCTGAGAAATCGTAGGTCTAAGGCATTGAAGGTATGAAGGAACAAAATTTTTGTAGTTGTAGAGGAAGTTAATGAAACAGGATTTCAGAGGTTATCCACGAGACGTAGGCATGGATAAGCGCAGACATTTGCAGGCCATAGTGGAGGAAAGCACGGATACCTGTGAGATGTAAAAAGGGAAAGTGTGGATCTGTAGAAAGGGAAAGGAGGAAGATACTTGTTCTAGGTTGCAGGATCTTAGGAGAGACTGCAAGTATGCTTGTCAGAGATCAGATACAGTAGCGATACTACAGAGATAAAGGTATGTTCATGGTTATGTTTTGAGGTTGTATCTTAGTGGTGTTGTGGAGCATGCTTGAGAAATGACTTTGTGAGGTTTGGTATATGCCCTCTTGGATGTATGGTATTTGTTGTAGAGTATGATTTGAGGCAAATCTGTTGAGGTACATTGATGATACACTTATCTTGGTTTTATTGGTATATATTGTGGTGCATTGTGAGAGTCATTTGTTAGTGGTCTTGGTATATGATTAGCTTATGAGTGGTACATGTTTAAGTCTATATAACAATGAGTTTTTGGCACATGGTTTGATGTAAGGGTTTATGGTATTTGGTTTATGGACAGTATGATGTATTTCTAGAGGCCCTTTGTTGGTTAGCTTGGAGTAAGGTTTTGTGCTTGGTTGATGCACTTGTTGTGGTATAGGTTGGTACTTAGTTTTGATGTGTACATGCTTTGTAGGGGCATGTGTGGGTGATGGTTGTGAGTTGTTATGAGTAGTTTTGTTTGATGCACATCCTAGTGATATTGTGCATATGATTGAGATTTGTTTTGGTGATTGGTCTTGGTGAATGGATCTGGTTTGGTTGATGACATTACTGTTATAGATTGTTGGTACAGGTTGTTACATATTTTTGGTACAGGTTGACATGATTGGTTTTATAGTGACAGTTTGATAGAAACAAAGACAGTAACAGTGAAATTGGGTGAGTTTATGGTAACCCACGATTTGTAGTAAGGATAGACGCGGACATCCATGAGTTGTATTTAAGAAGGGAAACGATACCCACATGTTGCAGTATAGAAATGTCATAGATCTACAGGAAAGGTTTGAAGAAGATTGGTTCAGGTTGTGACAGATTTTTTAGTGACAGTTGTGACAGTGATAGAGTGACAGTGGAAATGTGATTCAGTGATAGAGACAAGTTGTTCACATTAGGCATTTATATTTCAGGGTAGTTGGACGGGGCAAGGAAATGGGGTTGAAGCCTTGTTTCAGTTGGTGCCAAAGAATCAGGGAGTTGGAGCTTCCTTCATGTTGGAGCCTGAGAACTAGGTGGTTGTAGCCACCTTCCGGTTGGAGTCAGAGAACTCAGGGGGGTGGAGCCTCCTTCTGGTTGAGCCAAAGAATTAGGGAGTTGGAGATTCCTTTAGGTTGGAGCCTAAGAAACTAGGGGGTTGGAGCCAGATAATTAGAAGTTGGTGCTTTCTTGAATGTAATTCTTGACATATAAGAAAAGTGTTATGTGGTTTTCTCCCGCATTGGGTTTCCATGTAAATATTGGTGTATCATGTATTGTGTGGATCTGTTTATTATTGTTTATTGTGCATTGATGGATGTTAATGTTTATGATACAATAATATATTGATGATGAACTGATGAATATGGTTGAATAAGTTATAGGAATATAAATTGTGGTTAAAAGTGGTATAAATTGATCATTATTGATTCACCTCCCCCCCTCTCAGTAATCCAACAATTGGTATCAGAGAAAGTTCCTTCAGGAAATATTTTAACCACTGAAAGTAAGATCATTCAGAGCAACAATATGTATAAAAATGGAATACCACAGTTTGATGGACAGAACTACGCATTATGGAGCAGAAGGATGAAAACATATGTACAAGCACATGGATTTGATGTTTGGAAATCAATAGTAGACGAATATAAAGAGCATGCCACTCCTCCGAAAGATAACAATGGAAAGAAACTCAGTCAAAACAATTCAAGAGCCAAAAATGTTATCTGGAATGGTCTAGTTGATTCAGTATATGTCAAATTTATGCATTGCAATTATGCAAAGGAAATTTGGGACAAACTTCAGAATGTTTATGAAGGAGATGCAAAATTCAAGGGAGCAAATCTTCAAACTTACAGAGGTCAATTTGAACAATTGAAGATGAAGGAAGATGAAAATATTGTAGCTTAGTTTTACGATTTGATGAAATGGTGAACACAATTAAAGGATTGGGAGAAGAAGTTGACGAATCTAAATCATTCAAAAAGTATTGAGATCTCTTCCAATGAGATTTTATCCTAAGATTTCATCACTAGAATAAAGAGCATATCTGAGTACGATAAGAATGGATGAGATGCATGGAATATTCACTACTTATGAAATGAGAATAGAATAGGAGAACCCAGTTACCAAGGAAGCAACATTCAAAGAATCCAAGAAGAAAAAGAAAAAAGGTAAGCAACAGCCAAAGTCAGAATGTAGTTGTAGTAATGATTCAGAGGAAGATAAAGAAATGGAAAACTTTGTAAGAAAGTTGCAAAAAGGAATAGGTAAATACAAAGGTAAGCTTTCATTGAAATGTTTTAATTGTGGTAAAGTTGGTAATTTTTCAAATAAGTGTCCTTATTCCAGGAAGTCAAATAGTGATGAAGAGGAAGATCCCAAGAAAAAAACCAAATATCAAAAGGGAAATAGAAAAAGGAAAAGGAAATTTTTCAAGAAAAATCTCTACTCAAGAGAAGACAACTCCTCGTCTGATGAGGATGATGAAACTGATAGTGATTCAGAAAAGGTACTATTTATGGCTAGGAAAAATCAAACAAGAAACTCTGATGGTTTCAAAGAAGAAGGTGAAGTCAATATCAAAACAAAATTAATTAGTGCCTTACAAAAGAAAGAAATTAAAACAAGTCACTCAAGGAAGAACTAAAAGTAAAAGGAACCCAAAATCACAAAGCACAGGAAATAAAGAAGATAATTACAAAGTTGAAAGTCTGGGTAGAAGAAGACAGAAGGATTGAAGAAATACTTGGAATTCAACTAGCAGAGAAGGAAAAGATAATTGAAAGGTTGGAAGCAGAAGCAGTCACTCTAAGAAAATATCCTCAGAAGACAGACATGCAGCAAGATAGCACCAAGACATTCGATAATATCATCAACAATCAAAGGCCATACTATGGCAGGTCCGAACTAGGATACATCCAGATGTAGAATGAAAAAGGTTCAATCTCCATGGTGAAAGAAACAGAACAAAAGAGTTATGTAGAAGTTATCAAAGGAAGGAATCATGGTAAAAAAAAATCAAAAAGACCTTCTACATTGAGGCAGAAAATAAACGTCAATCATGGTTAGCCAAGACAGGAACCCATAAGGACTACACCACAAAGAAGATCATTCACTCATAGGTATATAAATTTATTTTATGGTCATTATTTTTATTGTACTAACTTTGGACATAAGGTTGCAGATTTCAAGGCTTATGAAAGAAAGGATCAGGCAAGAAATGCTTATGTGGCCCCACAAAATATTGAATGCTACAAATTCCACAACTATGGACACATATCTCGAAATTGTAGAAGTGTGATAAAACCTCATGTTAGCACTCTATAAATTTTGTACGGCTGATAGGTAAATGACAGAGGTAATTGTTTCAACCAGCTTTAGAGCTGAGGCACTAGCCTGCTCAACTCAGAGAGGGCTCTCTCGTGTCACTTGATATTTCGTTGAAAATTGGTGGCTAGATTTGGTTTGTTTTGGGGTTTTTTAATAAATTTGTTGGCAAGGAAGGGGAGAAACACATAGGGCTATGGAGTCAAAATTCTGAAAGTGAATGAAAACAAGGCATCCTCCAATAGAACTCTCTAGAGGATAAAGGCTAAACGAGGCGATGAATCTGAGTTATTCTTAAATTTAGATAGAGTGTAGAAAGATAAAGGAAACAAATAACTGCATCAGAGCATTATCGAAATGAATCCTGAATTAGTTAAGAAGACAATCACACGGTTTAAATTGCTTAAGCCAAGAGCATCAAATGATGAATTCTAGGCCTTTAAATCTCCAATTTAAACAGAAGAAAATGCAAATGAAAGATAGGCCACAGGAAATACATACAATGAAAGGAAACAAAGCTCATATCACCACCCTTTAGAATATTTTCATAGAGACTTCAAAATCTTTCACATTTATATTCAATTCAGATTCAGAAAATTTACAGAATAGAGTCGGATACAACCAAAAGGTGCTCTTTCACTTCTGCCAACATTAATCAATTAAAATCTATTAGTACTTATACAAATTGATCAAAACAAATGAAACTGAAACGTTTCAGCTTCTATAACAGTTTCGACTAACAGTTTCAGTATATGAAACGATTTACAATAATTAGCAAAAAGAAAACACTTCAAAATCATGAACAATTTCTCTGACTGTTTGACTTCCTCTATGCCATCTGTCTTGCTCTGAGATTCTGTCGAACCTACAATACCGGTGACACCTGGAGATAACCTGTTGGTTCCGAAGATGTTGCACTTTGTCTTACCCAACAGCATGATTTCTTTCCATTGTGGATCAGAGGGGATTTCCTAATCCATCATCTCTTTAATCAAAATTTCCAAGTCAATGCATGTAGCATAGGACATGGTTGGCATGTTGACCTTCATTGTTTTAAACTTGTTTAAAATTTCAAAATCTGTAGCCAAATACTCTACCAGACTTGGGCCTTTCAGACTTTCTTCCATATCTTCGAACTTATAATGATCCATTATGCATTGCATGAGGAGAGAGTGATAGTCTTATTGATTGTATAATGAGCCTTTACCATCCCAAAATGATGGAAGGCCTTTCGCAAACAATTTTTCAAAAGGGTATTTAAACTCTTGTATGCTATGCTCCATTTGCATAGCTTTGTTCTTGACCGATCCGAGAAAGTTGTGCTTGGAAATGATCCTCCTGGATGAAATGATCAATGCGGTCATGTCTTTCACACCAATGGTTTGAAGTTCAGTAGTTGGTACAGCATTTAGTAAATCAATAGTATTTTGGGCCCACTCTGAGGGCTTCTTTGCTAATATTTCATTTACAAAAGCGCATATGTTCTGAGTTGTAGCAGCCATGTTATCTTTTTCATTGATAAAATTCAGATAAACCCTGAATTTAGCAATCTCTGCAGCAATAGTGTCCCATATTACATGTTTGGCTCCCTGCAATAACATCTTTCCCTTTAACCTGGTTTTTAGCTTTCTCACTCTCTCCTGCAAATCTTGATTTTCCCTATGGAGTTGAGACATCTTTTCATCCTTAACTTTCATCTCCTCCTTCAACTTTTCCATGTTCTCTTTAAGACTCTTGATCTCGCCTGTTTTTAAGATCACCTGGGACATAGCTTGGACTAACCCCTCAGTACTTGATCCAGCCTCTGTATTATTAGGTATAATGACTGCCATGTCTGATGTCACTGCATGTGCTAGTGACCAATTCTCCTTCTCTTTCTCCAATTGCAGTAGTTTAGCCTTCTAATCGAGTGCCTCTTGTCTGAATGTTTCTTTCTCCTGTTCCACTGCAGTCAATTCTATTGTCTTTGGATGATCTGTAGGTGACATCTTCAGCCTTTTCTTTAGACTTTGGATCATCTTGTCCTTTTCATCCAAAGAAGCTTTCAACCCCTGAGGACCTTTAGACTCTAGCCTTTTGACCTGTGTCATCCAGGCTTTGATAGACACCTTTTCCTATTTTAGTTGTCCATCTAGTTTTGATGCATATGTTGTTAATCTTGCAACTTTTAGAGCCAAGCTCAGATAATCAGAATATAACATGTCACTGACATTCCTATGAAATTTGACTTTGTCAGGGGAAACAATGTTTTCATAGTGCATTTTGATCTTGAATACCTTATCATCATCAACCACTGCAATGTTAAATGTCTTTTTCTCCACATCCCTGACTGAGAGTAAGAAATCCTTATGCTGAGAAGTCCTTTCTACTTCAGGTAAAAGGTCTCTTATTTCACTGTTTTCCATAATTCCCTTCAAAGCATACTGATTCATTAAATCTTCCTTGGACTGGTACACTGCCCTAGGTGTCTGGCCAAATATGTATTTCCTACTGCTGAAAACCTTTGTGCTGCTTTCATTTTGTGGCCTGCTTTCTGTACTGGTTTCTTCGTTCTTGGTTGTAGCCTCTACCATATCCATGCATGTTTTTCCTTTGAGTTCTTCCTCTTCCAGGTCAACTACTTGAGATGATGATGTGATTTTCATTTTCTTGAGAATGTTTTGTTGGCTACTAGCATCTAGTGCTTCTGAACTATTCCTCTTATTGTAGATGCTCATTTTGGGAGTTTTGATAACCAACCTAGGGGAAGGTTTATGTGTTGGGCTCTGCTGAGAGGTTGGTTCTATTTGTTTTGTTTGATCTTGCTGCATGGTGACCTCCATCTCTGCACAAGTCTCTAGATTGTCCAACTCGTCGAATCCTTCGACATGTTCATGTTCATAGGGACCTTGTCTACTAGCCAATCTTCTCTTTGATATGATCTGATGTGGATCATATCTTCTCCATTGCAACTGTGTGAAACCAAATTCACTAAGCTTGGATTGAATATGGGGCAAACAAGACTTATTCTTCACCACAAAGGGACCTACCACCAAAGGAAATTTCAGATTAGAAGCCTTGTGTGCTTTCAGAAAATGCTCACTCTCTGAGATGATCCTTTGTCTTATGAACTCCAAAGCAAAGATCCTGGGCGTCAAAAAAACTGGTAAAAGATAAGGTCCTTCCTGGTATCCATATACCCAAATCACAGTAGATTGTGTGAACAACACCCAATCTCCTACCACGCTTTATGGATTTGGCTGTAATGAGCTTTTCATTTCTTCCAAAACTCTCCGTAGATCTGAACCAAAAATGAGACTTTATACCCTGGAAATAATCTTGTTGATGAACATGAGCATGGTGATCCTTTTACACTTGGTCGAAATAAAAGTAGTCTCAGGAAATTTGGTTTTGTTGGATTCCAGAAACATTCTCAGCAAGTGAGTGTAGTATCTAAAGTGTCTCAACGAGTTGAAGTTGACCAGTTGTTGATGTATATTCTCTGCAATAAATTTGTCAAAACTGACACTGACTGACTGACCAGACAGAAAGCAAATCAACAGGAAACCTAACATGACCTCTACCACAAAATTGTCATTGTCTAACCCTAAAATTTGACTTAGCAGAGAACAAACCCATTGGAGTTTGATAATCATGACGCTTACACTGGAAGGTAATGACAGACTCTCTAAATGGCGTTCAAGATTGACTATGGTTTGCAAAAATAAGGTTTTAACTTCGGGCGGGCACTCTCTATAAATTGTGATCATTCTCTATTCCTCGAAGGGCTCTGACACTGTGGGGGAGGCGTCTGGTATATTGAGAGTATGCTGGAGTGATGGACTGTCTACTTTACATATAACTTCTGACTCTAATTTATTTAAAATGATTCTTTCTCCCTGAGAATAACACTTTGAACACCAGCTTACAAATTCAGGGAATGGAAAGACTGTTTCTACGACATACAGGATGATGGAGGCTAGAGTCGCTTCGAGGAAAGGTATGCGCATTCCAATATTGTCCAACAAATTCGATCTAGACACGGAAATGAGTGAGACTGTTATCTCTGTGTCGAAAATGTCAAAATCTTTGTCAATTAGGGTTTCCTCCCTGGAGGAGATCTCTTGTTCATTCACGGATAAAACAACGGGATTGGTAGCCATGGTGAAGAATACCTGTCAAGCAGCGAAAAACACGAGTCTGGTTCGGTTTTGAGCTTTGAAATTCGACTGGAATCTTTGCACCAAATATCTGAACGTTTGAATACTTCAAATTATCATAGAATAATGTCGGGGGTTTCCTCCTTTTATAGGTATCTATTGACATCGGGGGTTGGAGAAAGTGGTTTCAGGTGGACCACTTTTCTCCCTGATGTGCCTCTGAGGGTGCCATGTGTCCATGATTTAAACCATGGTAGTTTTCCACGACTCGCCCTCTATCGATTAATCCTCGTGTTGTTTCAATCACCGATATAAGCTTCAGTCGTTGATCTGGGTTGCTTCAGGATCTACGGTCCACGTTTGCCCAGCGGCTTTGGCATCAGGGGTTGGAGGAAGTGGTTTTAGTCAGACTTCTTTTTCCCCCGATGTACCTCTATGGGTGCCACGCATCCTGTAATGAAACTGCGGTGGTTTTCCCCAGCCCGCCCTCGATTTGTTAATCTTCACGTTAGTTAAATATCCGATATGTGCCTTAGTCATTGATCCGAGTCACTTTCAAGATCGACGGTCCACTGAGTCTTGATATTTATATCTTCGCTATTTTGTCCATACGTCACCAGATATAGTCGGGTCCTCTGATTCATCGTATCTCTGTGGTGATATAATACTTCACTAAAATTTTGAAGCTCGGATACCATCTAGAAATTATTATGGTGATAACATTGGCTCCAACTAGGTATGTTACCCTCCCTACTAGGTAGCAAATAACTGTGGACTAAGTGCCTACCCATTGGGATGTAATCTTATGTGTGTGATCTGAATCTGTTTACCTTTATTCACAAACTCCAAACCCACTCATCATAGCTCAAGGCCTTCACCTCGGGCTTCAACCATGCTGTTTTTATTTCGACTTTCATACGTAAAGAAAAAAAACGCAAAGAGGCTATGTACAATGACTGGCGGGGTGATGATTTTTCAAACAACGTAATGCTTGAGGAAACTTCCATTTACAGGCCCTCCTCCAGCGAGTTCTCCATTACTTTATTCTAACAAATAGGCATTTTCCCCATGGTGAGCCGCAATTTTGAACGGGCCCATCCACAAGTTATCAAATTTTCCATGTTTCCCTTTATCCTCGTTGTTGGCATCCCATTTTAGCACCCAATATCCTAGTTTGAAGTCGTCCACCTTGGTACGTTTGTCGAAAGCTTCTTTGATATTGTCTTTTCATAGTTGAGTATTATTGAAGGCCTTTTCTCTGGTTTGTTGTACGTTTATGAGCTCGTCTTCTCTTCTCCTGCCAGCATTTGTTTCTGCTCCTTGTTCCTGTAACAACCTCATTAATAGCAATCCCAATGCAGTGGGGAAGATAGATTCTGTACCATAAACGATTTGGAAGGGAGATGTAGCAATAGATCTCTTTGGAGATATCATGTCATCCCACAGTGCATGAATGAGATTTTTGTGCCATGCCTTTTTATTTTCTTCCAGCAATTTTGTGATGATTCTAACCAAGCTTTTGTTCGAAGATTCGGCCAATCCATTTCCTTGTGGGTAGTAGGATGTAGAATGACCAAGGGTAATGTTGTAATCACTACAGAATTTTTCCAACTTTTTAGACTTGAAGGTCGTGGAATTGTCTATTATAATCTTGATCGGGCATCCAAATATGGACAGGATATTGTCTTCTAGGAATCGAATGATAACATCATCTGTAGCTTGTCTGGTAGGAACAGTCTCAATCCACTTAGTAAAATAATCTGTTGTAGTCAGGATCCATTTGTGTTGAGTCGAGGACTGTGAGTGTATTTCTCTTATAAAATACAAGCCCCATTGTCTGAAAGGAGCTTCTACTGAAATGGGCTTCAACGACGGAGACTGCACTTTTCCTTTCCCATCGAAGATTTGACATTCATGGCACTTCGAAACTTCTTCGTATACATCAGGAAAAATGCTTGGCCAATCAAATATGGCCCTCAATATTTTGTGTACAGTTGTCTTCCAATAATGATGACCTCCACAGTCACCTTTATGGAACTCTCTGATGGTTTTTTCTGCTTCTTATTCTATCAAACAACTAAGTAAAATTCCTCCTGGGTCTTTCCAATACAGTAATTCATTCACTATACAAAAAATTTCCGCCTTAAGTTTCAAAAATCTAGCCTTTGTTTTACTGTATTCAGGAGGAGCTTTCAGATTTTTTAGCACAAAGATAATGTCTTCATACCATGTAGAGTCAAGAAATTTATGAGATATTTGTGGAGCTTCCCTTTCTTCCTCTGTAATATTCTCTGACATATCGGTAGTGAAGTTTATCCCCAAGAGTTCATAGTTTGTTTGAGCCATCAGTCTAGCAAGTCACTGCCCTTTGATTAACTTCGTGGGCTTAATTTCAAGATCATATTATAATAGTACAACAATCCATTTTCCTCTCTTTCCTTCAAGGTCAAGCTAAGTTCAGATGTCTTTTACTGAGCTGTTGGAGACATAACCAGTGGTATGTGAATGTAGAATATAAACCCTGAATTCCTTCAATTCTTTGACCAAAGCATACGTCTGCTTCTCCATGATGTCGTATTTCAGAGGATCATCTCTCAATGTATTACTGTAGTATGCTATGGGTTTCTCGGAATTCTAGTCATCCTTCTAAAGTAATACTCCTGCAATTGTATACTTAGAAGCAAAAGAGAATAGTATGAAATCTTTCTCAAAATTTGGACTAGCCAATGCAAGAGCCTTTGTCAATGCTATTATGTCTTCAAATGATTTTCTAGCCTCACGGACCCACTTGATTTCATTTCCCTTCTTTAACATGTTGGTGGTATGCTTTATGACTTCAGCTAAATTAGGAATGAATCTCCTCAGGAAATTTATCTTGCCCAGGAAAGATTGTACTTATTTTCTGCTTCTGGGTATGCCAATCTTCAAGATGCCCTCCACTCTGCTACGGTCTGCCTTTATCCCTTCCTTTCAAATAATATGCCCTAACATTTGTCCTTCTTCCACGACAAAATTTGACTTTTTCAGATTCAAGGATATGCCAAACTTTCTACACTTTTTGAACGCCCTCCTGAGATGCTTGATATGTTCTTCATCTGAGGCAGAATAGACCGTAATGTCATCTAGATATATAACAATGAATTTATCCTTTTCATCTGCAAAATATATATCCATAGCCCTCTGAAACATTGCCCCTGCATTCATGAGTCCAAATGGAATTTTGGCATACATAAATGTTCCCCAAGGTGTGGTAAATGTTGTTTTTTCTTGATCGTCAGGATGTACCATGATCTAATTGTCTCCTGGGAAACCATCTAACATTGACATATTTTGGGAGCCTACCACCTTCTGTAAAATGTGATCCATTTTAGGCAATGGGTAGTTGTCTTTAAGGGATACTTTATTCAGGTTCCTAAATCTAACACACAACCTGATTTCTCCACTCTTTTTTCTAACTGGTACTACATTGGCTACCCATTTGGAAAACCTTAGGGACACTATGATTTTTGCTTCAAACAATTTTTTCACTTCTTTCTCTATCAATGGTAACAGTAGAGGATTTATCCTTCCTAATTTATGTTCGAATGGATTGTGATCTTCTTTAATTGTGATAACATGCTAGATTATACTGGTATCATAGACTTTTATATCATCATAGCTCCAAGAAAAAACATCAAGGAATTATTTCATTAATTTGACATACCTCTCTTTGATTTTAGGTTTGAGCTTCTTGGACAGCTTCACTATATTCGGATCCTCCGAAGTCCCAATATTGCAATCTTCCACATCCCCTTCAATTACTGTGATCTTCGGACTTCTGGCTACGTCATTGTTATCAAAAAGTTTCTCTAATGGTACCAAGCCCTTGGGGATGATATTACTCTTTAGTTGAACAATATCTTGACCAACGATCAGATTGTCAAAATATCCTTCTTTTGTGAAAGCGGTTGCATCCACCTCATCATCACAATATTCATCATCAATGTTCAAATTCTCGAACTCATTCTCCATTTTGAGGAAGTTCTCTATCTGTTTGTCATTTTCAAAGACTTTCCAGTGCTTCATATTGTCTAGTACTACTGGTCTGTATTTTACCTCCACCTTGTAG
>ML821320.1:58017-74753 GCA_009831015.1 Picea engelmannii
TGGAAATTATTATGGTGATAACACCCCCCATGAAACAAAATATTGATGACAGACACAAGAAGGTTTGGAGAAGAAGTGAAAAACAAGAAGAACAGGTAAATGAACAATAGGTCCAAGGAATCATACTTTTAGTATTTGCAGCAACAAAAGATCATGATGAATTTACTTGCAAAGAGGAAAGTGTCAGAATTCAAGTAGAGGATGAAGAAGATGTAAAAACTAAGGATGATGACAGAATTAAGAAAGAGGATCAAAAAGAAGTTGTATTCATAGATGAAGAGGACAATTACATTACATCAGAGCAGGTATTGTTCCGAGTCATTTGGCTTGGATACTCCCAGATAATATGAATATTAGATAGGGGGAGACTATTTAGTATCTCTACAGATCAAATATTTATCCTTCGAGCAGTATGAAGTGTTTCAGATCAATGGTACAGAGTTAGAGAAGACCATTAGACACATTTGACATTTGATGATCATTTGCAACAGTTAAGACTTCATGTTATTACAGTGGAAGATGGGTCAGTGTTGTGGAAAGTTAAGTAGCAGAGTCATGGATAGTATGAACAGAGATGGATTCATCGATTGGTTCAGAGGGTGGCTCATATATTGATTCAGATATTGGTTTAGATAATGTTGGATGATTATTTGAATGTTTAAATTTTGAATGCTTAATATTGAATGGTTTTTATATATGTCAGTTGATTACACGAGGAAGCACCAATAGACAATAACTCCAAAAGAAATAAGGTACAGGAAGACCTATATTGATCTACACAAAAACATGCAAAGAAGTCATCAGAGAGAGATATTCATAAAGGAATATTAGTAGCATAGAAGATGGGGAGACACACCCACAAGGGATCTATTCTTTTAACCAGGATTGGTTAGAGAAGGTACAGTGTCAGATCGATAGGGGGAGTTAATTCTTTGTCAAAGGGAGAGAGAGATTAATCAGAGGCATGGAGATAGGGGGATCATCCCCAAGGACAGTTTAGACAGGGGAGTTGTTATGGAAATATTCCCTTACAGATAGGTGAACTTTCCCTTGGATTACAGACCCCTCTACCAAGACAGAAAATTACATTTGGACACTACCATTCTTATAGATTCATTTTATCCATCGAAAAAAGAGATAAGGAGGGGAAGTATGATGTACCTTGTTTACGACGTTTTTCCAAGTTGCTCCAATCCATGAGCTCCAAAGAGTACCTACAATGGATAGCAAGAAACAACCGAATATCTCCTACTCTAATGGATTAAACAAAATCAATCAATCTATGAGGATTAAGACAAGCATAGAAAAGCACATGTAAACAAATAATTGAAGAAAATAGGCCAAGTGTATTAATGAGAACTTCAAAAGGAAACTTATAATCTTCAAATGATGTTGCAACAGCCTCTCCAAGTCCTCCTCATCCAACCCTTGCTCGAAAGATCCACAATCAAAATAACAATGATTTGTTGATTTCTCCTCCTTTTCACCATGGGAATGCCTCCATTTATAGGCTTTTAGAGGCTCAAATACCTTGGGTATATTTGTAATTAGTTGAGGATATGTCTCCAATAGTTGTGATATCTTCCTTAGATGCAGCTTTGGATTTATATTTGAGCTAAACTAACCCAATCCACCCATAGTTTTCTTTAGAGGAAAGTGGGATTTCCTTCAAGATTCCCTCAACCAACTCAACACTCCCTTAAAGTGGACAACAGAGCACTGCAACACTCCCCCTGATATGGAAAAGGAGTGTTGGCACTCCCTATGTATGAGCAGGGGAGCGTTGATCTTCCAAAAAGTCACCAAGATGAGTAAATCCCTAGTAAAAACACGTGTTTTTACTGTGAGATGATGGGACTTCTTCTTCTAACATGTTTTAGGGGTTGTAGCAAGTGTTTTGATGGTGTCGTTCGATATGCGACACTTAGGAAAATTGAATGTGACACTTATGACACTTGCGACAATAACAATGTGTGATACTTGTGACAATGAAAGTGCGACATTGTCGAAGTGAGGAATTTTGATGTGTAACAGATTGCCCCCCAAAGTGTGAAGTCAGAAAATGAATGTTGATGGCCGAAACACTTTGTATATTCTTTGAAACAAGGGTATGGAGTTGGAGAACCTGGTAGAAGTTGTAGACACCCATCAAACAATGTTAATAAATGTTCCATTCCTGAGGCGAGAATACCTATGCTCGGAATACAAATGACTCAAAGCATGGCCTCCAATAAATACATTGCGGATCCATGATGATATTGACTAAGGATATGGCCACCAAAGATACAATTTGGATCCATCTCTTTATGACCTAGCTTGATCGTAGCCATGAAAGAATACACAGTGGAACTATGATGTGATAAGAACATAGCCACAGACCAATACAAAGTGGATCTATGTTAAAACATGTATATTAGTCAGATAATTGCCATTGCAACATGGGTAAAGTGTATATGCAAATGAATACTCAACCCAGGGTCTTCGTCCTAATCCTATAACAGTACGATTTTGTCCATGTGAATAGGTGATTTGATGTCGAACATGACATAAACCACTTGATTACCGGTCATTGAGGCATATTGTTAACTAGTGTGAGAGAAATCACCATTGATGCTGATGATTCTCAAGGTACTTTTAAAGTATAATCCAGCGAATGTGAATAATGAGCTAAAGTCGAACACTCGTGGAATCATTCGGTCAGGGGTCATTGATGCATACCCACTGTCGAATGCAAGGAGGTCTGCCATTGAGGCATGTAGGTCCCAAGGTATTGATGTGTTCCTAATTATATTTCTTGTATCCCCCATTGAGGCATGTAGGTCCCAAGGTATTGGTGCACTTAGCTTGGTTTTATTGGTGTATCTTGTGGTGCATTGTGAGAGGCATTTGTTAGTGGTCTTGGTATATGATTGGCTTATGAGTGGTACATGTTTAAGGCTATATAACAATGAGTTTTTGGCACATGGTTTGATGCAAGGGTTTATGGTATTCGGTTTATGGATAGTATGATGTATTTCTAGAGGCCCTTTGTTGGTTAGTTTGGAGTACAGTTTTGTGCTTGGTTGATGCACTTGTTGTGGTATAGGTTGGTACTTAGTTGTGTGTGTACATGCCTTTTAGAGGCATGTGTGGGTGATGGTTGTGATTTGTTATGAGTAGTTTTATTTGATGCACATCCTGGTGACATTGTGCATATGATTGAGAGATTTTTTGGTGATTGGTCTTGGTGATTGGATCTAGTTTGGCTGATGACATTATTGTTACAGATTGCTGGTATAGGTTGTTTGGAACATGTTGTTACAGGTTTCTGGTACAGGTTGACATGACTGGTTTTACAGTGATAGTTTGACAGAAATAGAGACAGTAATAGTGAAATTGGGTGAGTTTATGGTAACCTGCGAGTTGCAGTGAGGATAGACGCGGACATCCGTGAGTTGTAGTTAAGAATGCCACAGATACTTGCATGTTAAAGTATAGACAAGTGTGGATATGCAGGAAATATTTGAATAATATTGGTTCATTTTGTGACAGGTTTTTCAGTGACAGTTGTGATAGTGATAGAGTGACAGTGGCAATGATTGATTAAGTGAATGAGACAGGTGGTTGAATCCTCCTTCTGGTTGGTGTCGGAGAATCAAGGAGTTGGAGCTTCCTTCAAGGTGGAGCCTGAAAACTAGGTGGTTGTAGCCACCTTTCAGTTGGAGCTGGAGAACTCAAGGGGTTGGAGCCTCCTTCTAGTTGAAGACAAAGAATTAGGGATTTGGAACTTCCTTCAGGTTGGAGTCTGAGAAACTAGGAGGTTGGAGCCTCCTTCTGGTTGGATCCAGAGAATTGGAAGTTGGTGCTTCCTTGAATGTAATTCTTGACATATAAGAAAATCATTATGTGGTTTTTCTCCCGCATTGGGTTTCCACGTAAATGTTGGTGTATTGTGTATTGTGTATTGTATGGATGTGTTTATTATTGTTTATTATGCACTTATGGATGTTAATGTTTATGATACAATAATATATTGATGATGAACTGATAAACATGGTTGAATAAGTTAAAGGAATATAAATTGTTGTTAAAAGTGGTGTTAGTACTCTAATCTACAAGAGAAAATAATTTTTAATTTGGTGATATTCCCCAGCAACACATCTGTCAGATACAAGCACACTATTGGAAAAGTGTTATTCTTGCAGCACCATCATATGCTCTTGGTCTTGGGTGACTAGAACAAGTCATGATGTAGGTGGAAAACATCAGTTTAGTTACTTTCATGTAATTTCTCATTATGACCAAAGTTCCATTAAGCTATGCTAAGAAGGTTTTATGTCATGTTATCATGATAAGGTCATCACTCAAGGGAAAAGAGGAAAACTTGTTTTGAGGTAATTACTTGCGCATCATATTAAATAAAGTAAAAGGTACTTTGGCAATGTTTCTTATTTTGGGCAAAATTATAAAGAGTGGGCTCTTTATGACAAAAAATTATATATCTTACAAAATTGGTTATGTGAGCCATACCTTTGGCTTTATAAATCAATTTTGGCCTTTTAAAGAGAAAAGTTGGCTTTCAGGCTTATGCAGGTTTTTATTTTTGGTATTTTTTATCAAAATTTTTGGGGCCCGAAGGCCAAGCTCCAAGTTCATGAGCTAGCGCCCTCACATATAACCACAAGTTATCAACAACACATAAAACAACAGTAAGTGCCAGTGCCAAGCATCCAAGGATAGCCTTAGGCCCATTTCATCGATGGTAGATTGTAAATGTTTGTAGTTTTACAAACTAACGAAATAGAGTTTCCTCTTCGATGTGGGATTATTCCCAAAAATAAACTCAGAATTTAAAAAAAATTGCTATGTGTCAAGTGTCAAGGAGTTCGAGGGTTCCTGCATGTCGAGAATTTCTGCATATCTATCATTGCAAGCTAAAAATCAATGCCAACCACACTGGTGATCAAGTAACAGGTGTGAAAGGTATCGACAGTTTATGCCAAGTGCTTGCAGGGTTTGGAGGTGCGATTTTTCCAGGCTCCGCATATGAGAAGGGCCATGTCACACCCATGCATGCAAGGAAGGAAGACAAGGAGGCTAAGGAGCTGGGAATCGACATCGTGGTCGTGATTGTAGGATCTGTGTCATACTTGCTCTTATCTAAACCTGAAAAGGGCGTGGCAAAGACCTTCAATCTTATTTCTCTTCTTGATGCAATCCTTCCAATTAACAAGCAAGTCGTGTCTGAGTTGGAGGCAGCTGGTGCAACATTTGTTAATTCGATGAACCATCTCTTGTAATAGATCTTGAGGCTTATCAGTTGGAGGCCTTTTCGAAGGCATACTCTTACTTGGATGCAGCATTGCTCAGTGTTAATCTTCATGTAGAGACTTACTTTGTTGATATCTCTGTCGAGACTTACAAGACCATCACTGGCTTGAAGGCTATCTCTTCTATTGGGTTTGATCTTACCCATGGAACAAAGACTCTTGGCTTCATCAAGGAGGTTGGTTTCCCTGCTGACAAAATATTGTTTGCAAGAGTAGTTGACGGCCGAAATATTTGGGCCAATGATTTGGTTGATTCATTGAGTGTTTTGGAAAGCCTTGAGAACATAGTTGGTTTGGTTGCAACCTTTGTCTATGTTGTTGTGTTGATTTTGCAGGTGACATATTTTTCTATGTGCCCATTTGTGGAACCAAGTCATTCGAAATTCTTACAGCTATGCACATGTGTCGAAAATTACACCCAAGTCTCCATCACTTAAGGAATGAATTGATTCAGATGCAGAAGAGAAGATTGGTCAACTATAGAAGAGAATAAGGTCTGGCAATGGGGATAAAAGTTCACTAGGAAATTTTCTTCCTACCAATGTTTCATTGCTATTGATGAAGGAAAGTTTGCTTGGGGAAGGTTTTGAAGATGAAGGAACTAGAAGTAATTTTGAAATCACTAAAGATAAAAAGGATGATTCAGAACATGGTTTTATATATTCATAGGAATCGACCTTGGACTCAATTAAATCTAGACTAAGGCGGTCAAACAGAGCGTACTACAGCTTACTGAAGACAAGAAAAGTGGTGGCAAACAAGAAGATAAATGGATGATCAATTTTTTTTTTTTGATTCTAAATATGATGATGTTGCAGAGTTATATGACAAGGTTGGCAATTCCTACAGTTTGTAAAATCTTGGGACAGAGACTTATAACACATTTCTAAATATTCTAGGCATAGCACAACATCTTGTGTGTTGGGGAAATTTACATGGGTCAGTATGCAGGTAGATATTCAAGGGCTCTGTTAACTATGCATAGACATATGTCCCAAAATATCTAAGTCAAGCAATTGGTTTTGTGATTTTCTCAACTAAAGGACACTTGGCAGCAGAAGAATTAAACCTTATAGGTGGGAGGAGGATTCATCATTGAAGATAACAGTCCAGATTCCATACAAGCCATTCAAGATCTGTTTGCATTAAATCCCATCCTTTCAGGGAACTTTCAATAGTTTAAGGATAAGAATGAGATATGTGGAAAGAAGATCTAGTTTAAAAGGCATCATTGGAAGGGATTTTGACCTCAAGCGATCAGCAGCCAAAGATATGTGGCATTCAGTCAAGAGGAAAGAATCAAATCTATATTGCAAAAGGGACAACAAATACACAGGTGACAAATGGAAGACAAGTGGTAGTATTGAAACTCTTTGTAATCAGCTCCATCATTTCAAGTTCAAACAAATTTGACCAATGATTCCAGCAAACTTTCAAGACACATTGCAACTATTTTTCAAATTTGTTTATTTTTTGAGATTATTAGTTGATAATGTATTCTTTAAGATTAGCTAGTATTTGGGATCTCGGATAATTCTATTTAAAGCCATTGTTTTGTAATAGAAAAGGAGGGAGGAGGCCTGAGAGGGTAAGGCCTGAGAAGAATTTGATGAATTAGCCAGCCAGTAAGTTTTATTGTAAGCCTGAGGGAATTATATTTCTGTGATCGCTTCTGACATTGGAGATCTATGACATTTGTTTTATCAGATTATGATTTCTCTTGTTTAAACATTGTTTTTCATCTTCCTTGTTTTACACTCTGTTTTTCGTTTTACTTGAATGAATTGCAGCCATTGAGAATCAATGGCTACCCATAGATGATAGATTCATGAGCAGTAAATATTTTACTGTGACTGCCTACTATTTGTGTGTTTGTTTCAAGTACCTTTTCATCCATTTTGCAAAGAGAATTTGTGTTTGATGGATATTCTACTTTTGTTTATTCCCTATTCTTCTACCCATATTCATATAAATTTCTTATCTGATATGCAATTTGATTGCCTTCGATCAACAGGGTGTTTACTTAACTCCATGCCCAATGGTGTTTCACTGATCTTCATTTAACTTATTCCTTTATTATTTCTCTTTCACTTTACCTGATCCACCCTCTTTCAAAACCCAAAACACATCCTTATTTATAAAAAATCATTGCAATAACTGAAGATGTGCTAGGCTTGACCCTATAGCAGTCTAGGGGCAACTTCTAACACCAAAAAGTGGTATAAATTTTTCATTACTAATTAACACCCCCCCCCCTCTCAATAATCCAACAATATAATTTTTCTTTCACTGCAAAGAATATAAAACCCCAACATTTTCCCACTTGTTGTCTTGTTTTTTTATACAGGATAACATGAACATATGTTCACTGACATGTGGTAGCAATGCCCATTGCTTCTCTACACCAAGAGAAATTCACAACACTCACAGACTTAGTCAAAGAGTCTACTATGTTTTCCAAAGTGTCTACTTTCTCCAGCAACACCTTATTGATTTCCACCATGTCTCTCACAAAATGGTATTGTACATCAATATGCTTCATCCTAGAATGGTACGCTAGGTTCTTTGCCATAAATATTGTTCTTTGAATATCGTAATTTATCTTCAAATCTCTATGCTCAAACAAGATCCATGAACACTATCGATGCAGCCATACTACTTCTTTGCTTCCATGATTGACTTCCATGTATTCATCTTCTATTGATGGCAAGGCTAAAATCACGTGTCGCTTACTCATCCAGTTGATTGCTCCATTGAACATCTGGAACACATATCCATTGGTCAACCTTCATTGATCTAGATCTCCAACCCAGTCATCGTTGACAAATCCATGTACTTCTACTTCACTATCACCTTCAGGATTCCCTTGTTAGCATATACCATAATCTTTTATGCCACACAAATACATGAACACTCTCTTGACAGTTGTCCAATGCTCTTTCTCAGGTGTTGACATGTATTTTCTTAAAACTCCCACTGGATGAGCAATATCTAGTCGAGTGCATACCATTACATACATGAGAATACCAACAACACTTGCATAGGGAACATGTGTCATGTCCTCTATTTCTTTATGTTTCTTTGGATATTGTTAAGCAGTTAGTTTTGCTCCCACGGGAATTGACACCTTGATTAGATTACAATCATGCATGTTGAAATGATTTAAAATTATTTCAATGTACTTCCTTCATTCAAACAGATATTTCTAACTACCCGATCTCTCTTGATATTCATTCCTAAATTTAATTTCACTACACCAAGATCCTTCATGTATAAATTGGAGGATAGCTTCTTCTTCAACTCCTTTATTGTGTTTATTAACACATAAGATTGATCATGTAAAGGAGGATTTATGGTTTTCAGAGCCTACATTTAACCATATCTCTGGGTATTATGGCATACCATCAACTAACAGCCTCCTCGGAGTGTCCAAGATATATTTGAGTTGGCGTTGTGAACTAGTTAAGGAAGAGGGTTGGAGGTTAAGCAGCTTGCAGGCATCTGAGTGCAAATCTGAAATTAACAGCATCAACCTCATAGCCATTAGGTACTCCATGAGAGTTTTTTTCCTGTTTGGAGGTCAGGAAGGGTTTGGCTACTTGATTTTCCTTTGGTACTACAAATTGAGACATACGCTACGAAATGCGCTACGAAATTTCCTGTAGCAACTTCTTTTACAGATTTGATCATAAATCCAAAATGGTGATGTGGGTTTCTTTGAAATGTTTTGTGGAGGAAGATGATATCCTTGTTGACTTGTTGACCAAATTTCAGCCTGGCCCAGTTTGGCATTTGAGAGAAACAATTAAAACACCAATGCGCTGCAAATTCTCTATTTTGCATAGTTGTTGGATATTCGCCTTGTTGGGAGGTTGCCACCTTTCAAGGAGGGTTCGAATGACTTATCATGGATCATTTAGATGTCAAGGGACACCTGCACCTAAGTTTTAGATCCATTAAAGACCTCATGCAATGAGTTGGAAACAATTTATTAATGACTTCCAACAATTTCCTGAAAATTAGCAGTTTGTTGGATTTTTGTCTCTTTGACTATTGCTAGCTAGCTCCAAGGCCTAGAATCCAAGGAAAGAGATGGGATTCGACCTCCTAAGGATATTTTGATGCTATTTTATATTTAAGAGAGGAGGGATCTCTTGGAGAGGGGTTTGATTCATGAGCTAAGAGAGGCTAGAGAGAGTAGGAGCAGGCAGTTTCCCTGTTTATGTTCATTTGTAAGACTGAGGGCATTTTATGATTGTAATCATTACTGCTATTGAAGACTCATGAGAGTTGTGATTTTTAGATTGTAATTCTTGTATTTTATATATCTTCTTATTTGAATATATTGCAGATTTGAGGATCAAAGTCTGCGAATGATTTATGGATCCCCAAGCAGAAGAGGATCTGTTGTAATTTTCCCTACCAGTCATTGTTTTATTCAATTATTATTGATTTATTAAACTGAGAGGATCTATGTTTAGTGAACATTATATCTTATGTTTTCCTTCTTCATTCTTCCATTTATCATCATATAATATTGTTTTATGTTGAGCATCTTTAGTGCCTTCAATGAGTAGAATGTTTATGACTCCATTGCCCATTGGTGTAGCCTACTGATCTGCAGTTTCTTGCCCTCTCTCTTTCTTTCTCCATCTTGTTGATCCACCTATTCAAACAAAAACTTATCTTTTACATTATGATGGGTGTTGATTTACACTTTAGTAGTCAAAGTGTAACTTTCAGTGCTAACAGTGTCCATGTTGCTTTTGACCAACAACATGTCGTCGACATACAATGCTACATATATGAAACACCCACCTTATTCCTTGGAATATACACAGTGATCAGCCTTTCTTTTCATAAATCCAAAACTAAGGGTGTGAGTGTCAAACCACTAGCTCCTTCTTGTCCTTTATTGTAAATCATTCAGGTTGTTTCATGTAGATTTATTCTTCCAGGTCCCCATGTAGGAATGTTGTCTTCACATCCATTTACTCTATTTCAAGATCAAATGTTGTAGCCAAAGACATTAGTACTCTAATGGAAGTTAATTTTTCAATAGGGGAAAAAATCTCACAAAAGTCGATTCCTTTTACTTGGGAATATCCTTCCACTTGCTACCGACGGGTTTCCTTCCATTAGGTAATTCAACCAGATCCCATGTCACATTCTTGTACAAGGAATCCATTTCTTCGACCATGGTTTCCTTCTAGAGTTTACCCTATATCGAGTTGACTACCTCCCTGACTGACTTGGGATCCTTTTCAGTGGAAGATAACTTAAATGCATAACAAAAATTAGGCAGACTATACATTTTAGTTGGTTTTATTACTCGTTAAAACCTCCTTAGAACTGGATTCATTTGTTCTTCCTTTTCATCTGATTCAGTCATCCCATTTGAATCATCCTATTTGTTCCTTAGTTCAAAAACCAACTTATCTGGTTCTTTTTTCGTTTGAACCCCTTTAGAATTGGAAGTTCCACCGACTTCCATGAAGACCACATCTCAATTGTACATTGTTTTCCTTGGTGAAGGATCCTAGAGCTTATATCCTTTCATTCCATCCTTGTACACACCGAAAATACACTTGATTTCCTTCTTGTCCATCTTGCTCCTTAGGAACATGCACAAATGCATCACATCCAAATACTTTGAGATGTGAAAGTGAAGGATTCTTACCAAACCATACCTCATGTGGAGTCGAATCGACTAGTGTTGATGAAGGAGACCTATTTACCAAATTTGTTTTGGTGTCAATTGCCTCTGCCCATAATTCTTGTGCAATCCCAGCACCAATGAGCATGCTCCTTGACTTGTCCATCAATGTCATGTTCATTCTCTCAGCAACTCCATTTTGTTGTGGGGTATATGGTGTGGTATTTTGGTGTGCTATGCCACACTACTTGCATAACTACTCAAAATTATTTCAACAAAATCCACCACCATTATTGTTTCTCAGCACCTTGATCTTCTTATCTATCTGGCTTTCCATAAAAGATTTAAACTCTTTGAATTTCTCAAAAACCTGTGATTTCTTCCTTAGGAAATATATCCATGTATTCCTGGAAAAATCATCTATGAAAGAGACATAATACATGGACACACCAAGTGAAGGGACTAGTACAGACCCAAACACATCACTATGTGTCAATTCTAGGATCCCCTTTTCCATTGTCGCTACAGATGGGAACCTAAACCAATTTTGTTTTCCATATATGCAATGTTAACAAAAATAGAATTCCAAATTACAATCAGGAAAACCTTCAACCATACCTTTATTATGTATGAATCGAAGTCATGTTTTGTCAATGTGTCCTTTTCTCTGGTGCTATAACATGGTCGGTTTGATTTGACAAAGAACAATCGATTTGGTTTGTATCGACTTAGCCCAAGTTGACTTGAGTTGAGTTGAATTCGAGTCAACTTCAGGAAAAAAAAATTGTTTGCATCCAGTCAATTTGTGTAACACACCCAGCCACCAAGATAGGCCACGCTACTCCAAGAACGCTCTCCAAGAACCATCTGAAACAACACTATAATGTTCCCAACCACCAACAATATGGATCAAGAAAATAAAAAGACTCATCTCATGTCTTAAGGTCGATCTCTGATAATAAAATTAATTCAAGAATCATGCAGAAGATAAGGTAGCAGAACATGCATTTAACAAGAATCAATATGAAACCTTAAAGAAGATTAAACATTCCATGTACAACCATATCTAACAAGCAAATATTTAAAAATGATAATTAGTACACAGCGGAATTACGGATATAAACAGAGAAACCATATAACAGAGAAAGAACTTATCTTAAATATAAGAAACTACAACTGGTTGCAGACCAAGGACATTCCACCTAACCATAGACATTGTTATTCCAAGTCTCAACAACAGGTCACCCCCGAGCCAGAGGTATGAATCCACAAGGATGTGTTCTAGGGCTACACTTAGCTTCCCAAACCATTCAACACTCAAGGTCTCATGGGTTTCTCAACACACACGCAACAATCCATAGTATACCAACTCTTTTCTTTCCAACCTACACAACCCAAGAGCATGGAACCCCTTCTTTGCTACACAGTCCCTCGGGCTATCTATCTCCTTCCAGGGATCCAGTGCTTCTAGACAAGAATATCTGTGTTGGGACTCTCAAGAATTGCAGTTGTGATTAAGTCTTATTCATGTCAATGCCTCTCAAGCATACATGCATTACCCTATGGCTGGAATACACCATCAACTTTCTACATCCATCAACAATGGCTTCCTTCTTCGTAAGCTCGTTCTCATGTTCTCCCCAAGAACTAGAATGAGTATGAATTTCCAGATCAACAACGAGGAATAAATAATGAGGAAGAAGAAGAACCCCCCAAACCGCCCAAAGATGGGTTTATATCTTTTCTTGGAATCAAGAACCACATGGAATTTTCCCCAAGAAGCTCATGTAACTAATTCTTTCTCTCAATAAAACTTCCAAGATGGGTAAAATAAAATGTAATATAAATACTCATCCATTTTTCCCCCCTCTCTCGTGGAATCATAGCCCCTTATCTCTTTTCCTTGTTCATCTTGCAGCCATCGATGTATTTTATTAATAAGTATATCAAAGTATTACATTTTCTAAGCTCTTCGACCCCTTTTGATTGTTTAGGCACTCCAGCCTTTCATCAATTAAATGAAATACATTATTTAATATGGGAACTCAAAATTAGGGTATTACATTCCCCTCCCCTTTATTTTGGCACTATCCTAAGTGCATATACAAAACAGAAGTCAAAAATTCAAAATTATTCAAACAATTGTGAGTACTCTTCCCTCATGGCATCTTTATGCTCCCAAGTAGTATCTTCAATACCATAGCAAGTCCACTAAACTTTTACTAGTTCTATGACTCGATTCCAGAGCATTTGGACTTTTTTGTCCAATATGCACGCCGGTTGGACCTGAAAGTCTCCTTCTAGCTCCACCTGGATCAAATTCCAATCAATAACATGGTTAGGATCATGTACATAATTTTTCAGCAAAGAGACATGAAATACATTATGCACATTCATGGAAGCAGGAAATGCAAGCATGTATGCAACTGGCCCTATTTTGTCCAATATCTCAAATGGACCAAAAAATCTAGCAACTAGATTTGTACAACTACCCAACTTTAATGAAATCTTCTTGGGATTCACTTTCAAAAGCACATGCTCTCCCACTTTAAATTCTCTAGTTGTCATGCTCGTATCTGCATAATTTCTCTATCTATCTTGTGTTGCCTTAAAATTCTGCATAATTTTAACCATCTGGTCTTCCATATCCTTGAGCAACTCTGGCCCAAGTACTAATTTGTATGTTGGGTTGTCCTAACTTATTGGAGTATTGAATTTTCTACCATACAAAGCTTCAAATGGACTCATCTTTAATGAAGGTTGATACCCATTATTATAGGAAAAATCAACCAAATGCAAGTAATATTCTCACTTAGATGGCTTATCCATCACATACATTCTCAACATGTCTTCAATCACTTGGTTAACTCTTTAAGTCTTTCCATCTGATTGTGGATGGTATGTTGTGCTAAAACTCAGGTTTGTACCAAATCCTTTAAGTAATCCTCTCCAAAAGTTCGAAATAATCCTCTATATGAGACAATTGTATTAGGTGTCCCATGCAACCTAGCAATTTCCTTCATGTAAATTTATGTAATATTAGTTTTCGTGTGAGTCATCTTTACAGCAAAATGAGCATCCTTTTCCAATTTATCAACCACTACCATCATTGAATCATGTTGCTTCACTGTCCTAGGAAACTTAGTGATAAAATCAATGGTTACCACTTCTCGTTTCTTCTATGGAATTGGTAATGGTTGTAGCAAACCTGTTGGGTGTCTATGTTCAACTTTCACTCTCTGACATTCCATACATCTATAAATGAAATAAACAACATCCTTCTTCATTCCAGGACAAAAGAATTGGCTTCCTACTTCTGTAATTATTTTATGGTAACCGAGATGTCCAACATATGGAACATTATGCATTTCTTTTAATACCATAATTATGAAGTTCTCCAGAACTAGGAACATAATTTTGTTCTTATGCATGAGTAATCCATCCTCCTTAATCTCATATTATTTAATTCTTTGTTGTACATTTTCTTGTTTTAAACTTTTTTTTACTAGTAGGTAATGTTAGTCTGTAACAACAACATCCAAAATTATATTCTTCGGATCTAATTGTGCATACTAATGTTTGTATCATGCATGAGATGGATTCTTATGATGAGTGCATCAACAATTTTATTTTATTTTCCTTTGATATGCTTGATGACAAAGTCATACTCACTTAAAAATTCTAGCCATCTTGTATGCCTTACATTCAAGGTTGGTTGTTCAAAAAGATATTTCAGACCACTATGGTCCATTATCAATTCAAATCTCTTTCCCATGAGATAATGCCTCCACATATTCAATGCATGAATTATCACAGCAAGCTCCAAATCATGTGTGTCATAATTCCTCTCAAGTTCTTTAAGCTTCTTGTACTCATAATTGATGACATAACCATTTTGAGTGAGGACTCCACCAATTCCTTCCTTGCATGCATATGTACATACCACAAAGTTTTCATTTGGGTCAACAATCTTTAAAATAGGTGCACTTGTAAGTAATTCCTTTATAAATTAAATTTATCTTCACACTCTACTATCCATTCAAACTTAATTCCTTTCTTTTGCAAAGAAGTGATAGGCTACCAATCTTAGAGAATTCTTTTATGAATCTTTGGTAGTATCCAGCTAATCCCATAAAAGATCTGACTTCTGAAACATTTTGTTGCATTGGTCATCCTCTAATGGCTTCAATATTTTTAGGATCTACCACTAAACCTCCTTCTGAAATGATGTGTCCCAAATAATGGATTTGTTCTTGGTAAAAAGAGCACTTGCTTAGCTTGGCATACAGTTGATGTTCTCTTAGTACTTGCAATAGCAACCTCAAATGATGTTCATGCTCTTCATCTAACTTAGAATAGATAAGTATGTCATCCAAGAAAACAATGACAAACTTATCCAGATAATTTTTTAATATGTCATTCATTAAGCACATAAAGACAATTGTTGCATTGGTCAGTCCAAATGGCACCACTACAAACTCATAATGTCCATATCGGGTTCTAAAGGTTGTCTTACTGGTATCTTCTTCCTTGATTCTTACTTGATGGTATCTTGATCACAGGTCTATCTTTGAAAATATCTTTTCTCCTCTTAATTGATCAAAGAGATCATCGATTCTGGGTAGAGGGTATTTTTTCTTCACAATGGCTTTATTCCTTGATTCTTACTTGATGGTATCCTGATCGCGGGTCTATCTTTGAAAATATCTTTGCTCCTCTTAATTGAGCAAAGAGATCATCGATTCTAGGTAGAGGGTATTTGTTCTTCACAGTGGATTTATTCAGTCGTCTAAAGTCAATACATAGCCTCAATGTTCCATCCCTCTTTTTGACAAATAGTATTGGTGCTCCCCCAAGGTGAGACACTTGGGCATATGTACCCTTTCTTCAATAATTCTTCCAGCTAAATTTGTAGTTCTTGTGATTCCATTGTACTCATTATGTAAGGAGTTTTTTACACAGGGGAAACGTGTGGTACTAAATCAATAGAGAAATATATCTCCCTCTTAGGTGGAAATCTTGGTATGTCTTGGAATACATCTTTGAATTCTTGCAATACTAAAAAATCTTCAAGGTTTGGTCCTTTAGTATTTTTTAGCTCCTCCACGTGAGCTACATACAATTGACATCCCTTCCTGAAACATATCTTCAGTTTTAAGGTTGAAATCTCCCTAATAGAAATAGGTCTTGGAATCCTTTTTATAGTGCTATGTTTTCCGTCTTCATCAAAACATGTAAATGTCTTGTTATGATAGTCTAATACATCACGATGTTGGTCCAACCAATCCATTCCAATTAGGATATCATAATATCCTAATGGAATGATATTCATACCATCATTGGTACTCGTTCTATTCAAATTTATTGGGCAACCTTTAACAATATCATTGATCCTTCTTTTGGTTCCAGTTACTAGTTGAACCAAACTTGACTTTTCAATCTTATCTTTCTCCAAATGTAATCTATCCACTATTTTTGGATCAATGTAGCAATGGCTTGTTCCTGAATCAATTAAAATGTTAACAGACTGATTAATGATCTTACCTTCTATTTCGATCATATGGGGTTGGTATTTTGCTTGTCGATCTTCTAAAGCTACATATATTATGCCCATGTCTTCTACTATTGTAGCCTCTTGGATGTTGTGCATGGTATTTGTAACGCCCCATATTTTGACCTTAGGTAGTTAGAACATTATTGTTTACCAATCTTAATAATTCAAAGTTTAGCATTTGTTTGGAGTCAGTTAGACTTTGTTAAACATTGAGATG